>WOVY01007181.1:0-68234 GCA_013436015.1 Rhipicephalus annulatus
TGGGTCAAAACTGTGTTACCACCCCAAGAAACGCATAATTTTCTAAGGAAATGAAGTATTTACGGAAATGGTTTTCGTAATTTATCTCGGTTAGGATGTTGGTGGCCGTTCTACGCTGTGTACAGTGATGCAGTACTATGAGAGTTGGTTTTATGATTTATAAGCAATGTTTTTTCACAAAATGAGTTGCTGAGCCTCCGCGTTTTGTGTGTTCCTTTCCTTTGTGTCCTGTGCTTTCTCGCAATGTTTTATATTCATGCACAGCGAAGCCTAGCTCTTCATACTTAAGATATAACGCAATCGTATGGTTTATATTGCCACCAACTTCTAGTATTGGGTCGTATTCCAAGGCGAAGGCTCACATCACAAAAAAAGAAGGAAGTGCGCGTGGGCCCCTTGCTCAGGCAAACAAGCCCAATCAACGCACTTGGTTAGAGCCCTGTTGCTCAGACGTCAATAAACCTTGTCGACACCCCTGGAGCGACGTGACAATTGGTGGAGGTGCTGGGTACCCCCTCACGGATGTTTCAGACCCCTCCTGGAGTCTGCACCATAAGCCCAGTGCGAGTCAACACTCCCATTCATCGGACAAGCCGCAGGATTAGGTGATTACCACCCGAAGCTAACCTTACAGTTCACACCAGTTATGGTGAGCACGTCCGTTCAAACCGCTTTAACAGGTACGGAAAACCCCATGGTGACGCGGTACACCCTCGAAAGTCCACAGGTTACGACACCGTTATACCACCAAGCTCGAAGATGTCGAAGGCTGGTTGGTCGACTTCGAGCGCGTGGCTGCTTTGAACGAATAGAACGACGTGGCCAAACTACGGCGTGTGCACTTCCATTTGGAGGATGTAGCACGTACCTGGTACATGAATCATGAGGAACAGATGCCATCGTGACCCGAATTCCACCACCAGCTGTTGGATACTTACAAAAGTGCTGATCGCCACGAACGAGCGGAGCGAGCGATCCATGCCCGCATGCAGATGCCCAATGAAACTGATGACCAATGTGGAAGATATTACGCGCCTGTTCCGACGGGCCGATCCGCGTATGACAGAGGAAAAGAAGTTGCGTCACCTGATGCGGGGAGTTAAGGAACAGCTCTTCGCTGGCCTTCTACGGAGCCCACCGAACACGGTCGCCGAGTTTTTGTCCGAAGCCGTCAGGATGGAAAAGATGCTTCAGCATCGATCCACCGTGTATGAGTGGCAAGTGAACACATTCACTGCTCAAGTTCTCACGACTATTGGGAACAACACCGAGTGTCTGCGCGACCTTATCCGCTCTGTAGTACGCGAGGAGCTGCAAAACGCTGCCGCAACACCAGTACCTACGGTGAGTTCCATTGCAAGCGTCGTCAAGGACGAGCTGCATCATGCCCTTCGCGACCTTGTTAGTCTGGATAACGCCACACCCGCCCCGGCATACTACCACCATGCGACCTATGCGGAAACCTTGAAACGCCCAGCTTCCTCTTCCCCGCTGTTTGTTTCAGGCAACTTCTACGGTTTCACTTCAGTCGGTGCAGCTTCTATGGTACTACGAGAACACACGCACGCCTCCACCCCTCGTTTACGCCAGTCCTGTACATCTTGCGGAACAACCCGCGCACTACCTTGACGACAGACACGCTTCGCCTCGGAAATCAGATGTTTGGTGCACTCCTGATCGCCGACCTCTGTGATTTCACTGCGGAGAAGCCGACCATTTGTACCACCAGTGTCCATACCGGCGCCTCGGGATGCGTGGCTTTTCAGTATATTCAGCGCCTCCTTGG
Organism: Rhipicephalus annulatus; assembly: GCA_013436015.1. Taxonomy (NCBI): domain Eukaryota; kingdom Metazoa; phylum Arthropoda; class Arachnida; order Ixodida; family Ixodidae; genus Rhipicephalus; species Rhipicephalus annulatus. The sequence continues at coordinate 1,787 of WOVY01007181.1, forward strand.
TATGGCCAGCGACCCCGGGACATTGAGGACAACCTGGCTGAACAGCGCATGCCATCGCGTTCTGGACGGCAGTTGCGCTCACCGTCGCCGAGGCGCTTTTCATCTTCGCCCAGCGACTTGCTGGCGCACGGTCCGCCAGTCCTCGCCGGGAATACAAACAGAAGCGACCATTGGATGCGAGGTCGCTGGCAGTCGACGTGCTGAAGACCTCCGATCGGCGCTAAAAGGAAAGGGTGTAGATTCGACTGAACAATATGTGCGGTTTTCTCTGGATATACCTGTGCTGATGGACTGCTATGCAGTAGGTGCTTTAGTTGATACCGGGACTGATTATTCGATACTAAGTGGGAAAATGACCAGACTACTATAGAAGGTAATCACGCCCTGGCATGGCTCCGTGATTCGAACGGCTGGTGGCCACACCATCTCTCCGCTTGGAACCTGCACGAGTAGAGTTCGCGTCTGCAGTTATACTTTTGTAGCAAATTTCCTTGTGCTCCGTGAATGTTCACGCGACGTAAATTCTTGGTGTTGACTTCGTGCAGGAGTATGGAGCTGTCATCGATTTTCAAGACAATCGCATCACCTTCTGAGCCGACCGAGCAGTCGACAAGCAGGACGACCAACAACATGCCGACGTTCTTCGTGTTTCTGCAGAAAGTATAACACTTCCTCCAAGAGCCAGTGTTATAGTCGACGTCACATGCTGCGGATTGCGAAATGGTGAAGCGATTGCAAAAAGTTTTTTGAAAACCTGCTGACTCAAGGTGTTTGTGTGGCTAGGAGTATCATACAGCTACGCGATGACCGATCTCAACTGCTCGTTACAAGTTTCAGCAACGAACACCGACACCTTTTTCATGGCACTTCGTTACCGTTTGCAGATGAATTAGGAACCGTTCCCATCTGCTTCTCGTCGGACGCAGTGGAGGCCGCCGATACGTCTCTAAACAATATCGATAATAATTCTAACCTTCCATCAGAAAACCAGACAGCACTGCGAAAACTCTTGCTTGAATTCAAGTCATGCTTTGCTACTCCCTCTAAGGTGCGCCAGACTTCGATCACTAGGCACAGAATCATGACTTACGACGACGCCCGCCCAGTACACCAACAGCCTTACCGCGTGTCGGCGAAGGAACGAGAAGCCATTCGTACGCAAATTCGAGAAATGCTTGACACTGGCATCATCGAGCCTTCCAACAGTGTGTGGTCCTCTCCGGTCGTCCTATACAAGAAAAAAGACGGAACGCTACGTTTTTGCGTCGATTACCGGAAGCTGAACAGCGTGACTGAAAAGGACGTGTACCCGCTGCCACGCATCGACGACTAGTTTGACAGATTACGCCGCGCGCCACTATTTTTCCTCTTTGGTTTTTAAAAGCGAGTACTGGCAGATTGAGGTGACGAGCGAGACCAGCGAGAAAACGGCCTTTGTAACTCCTGATGGCCTGTATGAATTTCGAGTCATTCCTTTTGGTTTGTGCTCAGCGCCCGCAAGTTTCCAGCGAATGATGGACACTGTGCTTACTGGTCTGAAGTGGCAAACTTATCTCGTATACCTTGAATGTTGTTTTTTCGGAAACATTCCAGCAACATCTTCACCGCTTCAGGAGTGTGCTACAGGCTATTCAGTCAGCAGATCTTACACTCGAACCGCAGAAGTGTCACTCTGGTTATGAAGAGCTCAAATTCCTTGGCCATGTAGTCAACACGAAAGGGGTCCGACCCGACCCGACAAACTTGCCGCTGTAGCCGCGTTTCCGCATCCTACAGACAAAAGTGTTGTTCGGCGCTTTCTGGGCTTTTGCGCCTACTCTCCACGATTTATTACAGGGTTTCCAAAGATAGCGGAACCTTTGACTCACCTTACACGCGATGACACACCATTTGTATGGGCTACCGAGCAACAGGCTGCTTTTGCCAAGCTACGACAGCGGATGCAGTCATCCCCTGTTCTTGCGCATTTTGACGATGATGCTGACACAGAGGTGCACACTGACGCCAGTAACAAAGGCCTCGGTGCAGTGCTCATCCAGCATCAACCCGGCAAAGCACGAGTCAAAGCCTATGCCAGCCGCTCACTGTGCCCGTACCGAGGTGAATTACACAATCACAGATAAAGAGTGTCTCGCAGTAGTGTGGGCGATCACCAAGTTTCGCCCGTACCTCTATGGCCGTCTATTTAAAGTGGTGACGGACCACCATGGCCTCTGCTGGTTGGTATACATATGATCTCTCTGAACGACTGGCCTGATGGAGCTTGCGTCTACAGGAATTTGATGTGACCATCGTATATAAGCCTGGACGGAAGCACGAAGATGCTGATACACTGTCGCGTACAACCATTCCTTTAGTCAATCAACAAGAAGAGGATGATGACGGTTTCTTGGGCGCCCTTAGCTCATCTGACTTGAGCAGACGCCAGCGAGAGGATGAATGAGATTAAACCGCTCATCGACTATCGGGGGGGGAGGGGGTCATAGCGCTGTTATACCTCGCCATCTATCTCGCGTCGTGACGTGTTTCTGGCTCCGAGATAATGTCCTGTAGAGCCCTGTTACTCAGACGTCAATAAACTTTGTTGACAACCCTGGAACGACGAGACAATATGTGCTTAAACTTGTCATCTGTATTTCTCTGACACAATGGTTTAGACACTCACTGGTAGGAAGCGCAGGTCTTGGAGAAAACCCAAGCGCTGGCTGCCAACGTTCTTTGTTGCAGTTAAATTTGCGAGCGGTGATCTCTTTATGTGGCAGACCCAACTTCTATTTGAATTGGCTACCAAATGTTTGCTCACTGAAAATTTCCCAATACTGTAGCTATCTTCTAAGAGCTGTCTTGACTTCAAAAGCTGGCGAAAACTGATTATTGAGCATCTTCACAGATGGCCTCTAGCAGCAGCTGGAGATGTGCTATTAACAAATACTTTCCCACTGCTCTCGCACAAATATGTGGAGCACTCCAAATTATGCAAGACTGGGACCTATACGGCTATCTGCTGGTGATCTTATTCTCGGCTGCCGCATATGGCAAAGAAAAAAAATTGCTGCATATTCTGGGGGTGAACGATGGAGAGTGGGGCGAAGCATCCGTCCGTCCATGCGTCCATCTGCATAACCGTCCATACTTCCATCCGCCCGTCCATACGTGCGTCTGTTCGTGCGTTCACACATCCATTCGTGCGTCCGTTCATGCGTTCATCTGTCCATGCAGCTATCCATGCGTCCATCCATGCATCTGTCTGTGTGTCCGTTCGTCCATCTAGTCTACATTGCAAAAACCACCATCTCGCATCTTTTCATCATATATGCGTCCGTCTGTAGAACCGCCCGTGCGTCCATCCGCCCGTCCGTGCGTGCGTATGTTCGTGCGTCTGCACGCCAATTTCGTGCGTCCGTGTCTGCGTTCGTCTATGTGTCCATTCGTTCGTGCAGCCATCCATGCGTACGTCCACGCATCTGTCTGTGTGTCCGTTCGTCCATCTAGCCAACACTCCAAGTACTACCATCTCAGATATTTTCATCATATATTCCGCATATAGAAGCACCGCCATTGAGCAAACACTCCAAGACTAAACGAGAGGTGGCGCACGCAAACTTTCTTGCGGCTTGCGCTTCGTGTCTACTTCCCACCTTTAACCACATCGAGTTCATGGTATATACTAGTTCACTTTATTCATGGCACTGTGGCCCAACACTCGCTAAACCTTTCTAAAACTGAGAGGTTACGCCCAGCGAGTATAACCAAGCAACCCTTTCTTGTCAGATAGGGCTCAATGTACATGCCAGTGGCTGCTAACTGGGAATGAGAGACAGGAAAATTCAGCGTTTAGTGAACGCACACGCTGCGAATTTTTTATTGTTTAACATCGCACAGGAGAAATCTCCCACCGGCACCGCCTTGCAGGCCAAAGCGTAAGACTGGTTACGCACTACGACTACGACTTGGGATGAAAGGGTGCCGCTTCAAGGAGCTTCGCACCTAAAATAAATACTCTGAAGCTGTTCTTATATCGTTATGACCACATCGACATTCACGTATGTGAATAAAATCCAATGACAAAGACTCCGCTACGCACACGAAAATTTGGTTTTCACGTCCAAATTTCAACCCACGACCCAGGTTCTCCTGCTATTGAAGCTGAGGCTTTTTTGTGCACTGTCACTGGCTTTCAACACCATTTGATATTCATAATAGGCTCATACTAGTAGGCTGATCCTTCATTTCGCGGAAATTTCTGGGACTTTAAAAGCCTGAAACTGTTCATGCAGCCATAGTGATGTAAAAAAAACTCGTCAGTGCGATGAGGCAGCGCTGAACAAGGTTTCACCAATATGACCGAATTGCTCCGGCACCAATATGGCGAATATCGCCGAACGACGTCGAGCATTGACGTCAAGTGACGTAAGTGAAAGCCATGAATTGTAATGGAGGCAAGCACTGTTCATGAAGAGGAATGATCGTCCGTTAACTTCCACTAATACAATCTTGTCATATTTACGGATTCCGCAAGTGAAATCCTGGAAAACAGTATGAGTATCGGGAATGCACCTACTAGTGCTTGACCTTCATTCCTCTGCTGGTTCTTTGCTTGAACACTATCTATCTATCTATCTATCTATCTATCTATCTATCTATCTATCTATCTATCTATCTATCTATCTATCTATCTATCTATCTATCTATCTATCTAATCAATTGCCAGCCATGTTAAGGAACAGAATATTCGCTTACTGAAAACACAGAACAGCACTAGGTGTGTGAATCATGTGTATTACACTGTAAAAAAATTACTACGAGGTGAGACGAAAACGCTTGTCCTCTAGCGTCCCCCATACTCGGAGGAATTTTCGCTCTGGACCACCGGAGGAAAGTGTTTACTCGGGCTGGCCTGAGCAGTTGCATGGCACATCCGGAGCACTTCTCACTGAGATTTCAATCCGGCCAGCCGGAGCAATTGCGTGGCACTGCCGGAAGATTTTTTCACAGCCTTATTATCCGACTTGCCGGATTGATTACGCGGCACCTTCAGAGCATTTAGTGCGGGTTCTTCACTACGGCTATCCGGAGCTTCTGCCTGGCACCTCCGGGTTTTAGCGTTCTACAAATGTTCTTACTTCATCCAGAACAAACTTCAGTGAGGTGCATCAGCATTTTCCAAGTTTTTGCTCCTCTATTTATTTAATGTATACTGATCGTGTGACGAGTCGTTTATATTAGGAATTCTCAAATCTGATGCTATGACTGCAGCCTTTCTGTGTAAGTTTTTCACAAAGCTCCAGCAGATTAAATTCACGAAAACACTTGAGTTCATATTTTTTTGATTTATTCAGAATAAGCTGCCATTTCTGATTGGTGACCCAGCATTGAAAAAAATGACAAGAAACAAACATACAAAAGCAACCAAAAAGAAACGGATGAAGACAGCTACACATGAAGTCCACAATACTCAAGTTCTCAGTTCAGCGCTTTGAAATGAGGGCCAGGAATGTTTCAAAACGATGCATGACAAACGAACAAAGCGTGGCCACCAGGAAACGCTGTTCACCATCCCCGAAGGATCATTCATCAGCTTCATTGATGATGCGGAGGTTTCGATGATTTGATCTCGCACAATTTAGCCAAACATTATACACGAGAATGGCAAATCACGCAAAAACTTAGGACAATGAAGCCACGGGTACCCAATAAATCCTATAGAGTCAGCGAGTGATTCATATACAGACGTCATATAAAGTGGTTCATATAAAGGCATCACGACGTGTCCTCCAGGTTTTGAGAAATTCTTTGTTCCCCTGTGATGTTCACAGGCCAGCGTTGTTGCTTCAGGTATTCGAGCCCTGTTTGTAAAAGAGAGATAGAAAAAAGCGTTTTCTTTTCATAGAAAAAGTGGACGGGACAGCGTCTGTGGAAGAAAATTGGTGAGTGGTATTCTCGAGGCACTGCGTTAGAGTGCTTTAGAGCGTGCTGCGGAGGCGAGCGAGCTCATCAAGTCACGTCGCAAGCGAGAAACGAGCGCCACCTGGTAGTTTCCTTGGACAACGAAGCGCGTGGCTCGGAGACGGGTGTGTGCACCCATCTCAGAATTAATAAGGTGTAGAATGCAAGGCGACGGGTAGGTGCCCCCACCGTAGCGTCTTAGCAAAGCATTGGAAACACTCGCCTTTTCGTGAAGCTTTCCCTGGTCAGCGCAGCGTGATAAGCGCTACGGTTCTTAAAATTGCTTATGTATGCAGTTTCTAGAAAAAGTTCCACATTCAGAGGAAATACGTCTTGTTATAGTGCCCCAGACATGCGCAATATTTGCTTTTTCAATTTACAATTGCACAAGTATGAACGCTAAACCTTGAGCAACATCGGTGGACGCTGCGCATGGCTCGGCTGTTTCAAGTACCCGATACCGCTAAGAGTGGACAGACAGACAGACAGACAGACAGACAGACAGACAGACAGACAGACAGACAGACAGACAGACAACAGACAGACAGACAGACAGACAGACGGACGGACAGACAGACGGACAGACAGACAGACCAAGATTTTTGCGTCGAAGGTCCCAAAAAAGACTATCGTCTTTAAAAATGCTGCAGCTCGGTAGGTACGGCGCCCTTTCTTTTTTCTCGTACACTCACAACCATGCCTCTCCATCATACTTTGAGCCGTGCGGTCAAATAGGTTGCAGTATATATACGGGGCATGACATCGACGCCGGCGGCGAAATCCAGCGGGGAGTGTCCATAGAATTGCTAAAGCAATAGAAGCGGACAGGTGCTCATGCACAGTATCATCGACGCTTACGGCAAGGTGGTGTTTTGGAGGCAACTCTAGAATGTCTCTATAGGGTAAAATTAGTATTATGTTCTATTGGTGGACACAAGCTGGTGTGGCAAGCAGGCATCGCAAGAAACTCAGCAATAGTTAACAGCGACAACAATAAGAATAAAACATAATTTCATGTTAGAGCCCAGCTTTTAGGCACCCATTCCGGCTTTCAGTGGCGTTGACGTCACCATACCGGGCACAGAGAACACGGTGCGCAGCGGAGGGTGAAGAACGGATTTATTGATATGTGGAGTTTAACGTCCCCAAAACCACTATATGATTATGAGAGACGCCGTAGTGGAGGACTCCGGAAATTTAGACCACCTGGGGTTCTTTAACGTGCACCCAAATCTGAGCACACGGGCCTACAACCTTTCCGCCTCCATCGGAAATGCAGCCGCCGCAGCCGGGATTCGAACCCGCGCCCTGCGGGTCAGCAGCCGAGTACCTTAGCCACTAGACCACCGCGGCGGGGCATGATGAAGAACGGAGACAGTAGATAGAAATAACCATGCAGCGGAACTGGCCCAGCAGAAGAACGGAGGGGCCAGCAGCCGCAAGGCCAAGAGAAGAAGAAAAGCCAAGCGAATGCTTGTTTAAGCCGAGACAGCGGAGCGCTTTGGTGGGTCACCTGTTAAACACAGTTGAGGCTACTCTGGATCGAGCAGAGGGTTTGCTTCAGAGAACGCTTGAAGCTGGTATCCTGCTTATACGCTCCACTAGGGGGACGAAATGAGTGGGCCAGAGGCTCGCTCCGTAAAATGTCTGGCTCATCCATTGTGCCGCGCATGAGCAGCTTGTGTTCCGCTCGCTCGTCATGCCCTGGTGGCACCCTGAGATACTCAAAAATTACTCTATGATGATGAGTGCACGGAGGGGAGGGATCGCTAGGGGCGATTCAATACTTGCAACGACACCTGAAAGAATATCAGGCCTCCTCACAGCTGCCCTGACGTCACTTGTTTTGCCCGAGTGAGCACGTGTACGAAAGGCTATGAATCTATTGCCACCATCGTCCCCCGCTAAAAGATGATGCGTTCGCGGCGAGTTTTACACGCTCAACGGCTTTATTCTGCCTTTTGGGTAAAAATGGAGCCGGTTTAAGTAATATATTGCGCTTGAAAGCGTTTGTAAATTCATCTTTGAGCCATTTCTTCCATGAAGAAGTTGAAGATGGTGCGCAATTGAATGTGTGGTTAATCCTTAAGAGCAAAACTTGACGGATTAAGAAAGTAACAAGATCAAAAGGGTTATTATTTATTCAATATATATATACGCGCGCACACACTGTTCCCGAGAAACTGTTCCTACTCATTTACGATGTTTCTGCAGTCTTATTTGTACTCTGTCAAACATATGTCTTCATAGACTTGTAGTTATTGAGAATAGTGTGTGCTCCTGCCACAAGTGTATTATTTATCGCAATATCAGGGTGATGACCATTGCAAGAAAAAACAAAATCTTTAGTTTCACTATGATCTTTTTTCACCAACGCAAGGAGTGCTGTTTCCTCTTTTGCTCTGGCCCTTCTCACAGTGGTGCGTTGTCGGCCATATAATTTAGGGTCTTGGACAAATTTTAGTACTGGGTCTATCGTAAACCGTGTAGCCCTCATGATTGCTTCTACTGCACTGCCACTTCTTGGATCGGTATATTTCTGGAAGTCGTCACTAAATATTTTAATTTGAAGTAAGCGCATACGCTACAAAACCATTTTAAGAATGCTCTTTACCGTAAGTGTCAACACGCATCTAAATTTCAAGAAGACATGTGGTAAGGTTTTGACTCGACTGGCGACAAATTATAATACCGCAAGAAAGTGGTAGGAACTCCGGCAAGACAATAATATGAAGAAAAAGATGCAAGAAGTAGTGTAACCGCATACCTTTCCTTTTTTTCAACCAAGTAAAGAGACGTAACCCAAGAAGTCCACGGTGCTAATCGACAATAGCGAAATTTCAACTGACCCTGAAAAAAAAAGACACCTGTTCTGAAAACGTACTGCCATGCGCGTTAATTTATTTAATACGGATGCTTATGCCAAACAGTCAGAAGCACACATGGCATCCTTAATTTAGAACAAGAACGGAACATGGTGCAGATGGGGGCTATTCGAACAGCTTAAAATATGCAGTACAGACACATGTGCCTTCGGGCCATGAAAAAAAACGGATGTCAACGTCAGCTTGACAAACAACTCACTCCCATTCCGTTTTTCAGTTGTCCTTCGGTGCCTTTTCCGCGACCATTCGCCACACATCATCGCCTAACCTTTCGAATTTCCAACCATACAGATTGCGAATACCCAGTGCACAAAACACAACACATACCCACACTGCAGTTCATGGACCCAGAAAAACACTGTTGTCTGGAGTCGCCAACAACCACACCATCACGCCACGAAAACGTTCGTCGAGCTTGGCTTGTCTGTCGAGCGATAAAAGCAAGCGTGGGCACGTCAGTGCAGCAAAACACACTGGCATAAACGGTGTGACGTCAGAGCCCGCGAACTATACAGTCACAAGGTCTTAAAATATCAAGGTTGCATCGATCGGTTCCTCAGCGGCCACCCGCGGTGCCACTGTAAAGCGTGCCGCCATTACTTAAGTTTAGGGTGAGCGCGTCCACTGTCATCATGTATGTGAATAAAAAGCGCCGCGTTAACAAAGAATGGTCGGCGGCGTATCTAGCAGGACGCACGCATGCGCTGCCTGTCTTCGCCTTCCATAAAGGTTTTGATTGATATGCAGTTTTAAAGTCCCAAAACCACCACATGATTATGTGAGACGCCGTAGTAGAGGGCTCCGGAAATTTCAACTACCTAGAGTTCTTTCACGTGCACCCAAATCTGAGCACACCAGCCTACAGCCTTTTCGCCTCCGTTGAAAATGCAGCCGTCGCTGCCGGGATTCGATACCGCTTCCCGCGGGTCAGCAGCCGTGTAGCGGCTGCATTTCCGATGTAGGCGGAAATGTTGCAGGCCCGTGTGCTCAGATTTAAGTACACGTTAAAAATTGTCCGCAGCTTCCCTCGGGGGAACACTGAGGAGGATGCGGAGCATATAATTGGTTAACGGGGTGTTAAAGTGCGACTTACTTGGGTCGATGGCTAAATTGGTTAACGTGGTTGTGAAATGGGGTGTTAAATTGCGACTTACTTGGGTCGATGGCTAAATTGGTTAATGTGGTTGTAGGAGGGGGTGTTAAATGAGTGAACACGTACACACGTATGCGAAAGGGCAGCGCTGGTCGAAGGGACGTCGATCATTCTGTTTGTGGATTCGTTGGCATTCATTTCACGGTGACTTCGGACGTCGACGCGCCGAACAAACCAACGGACGAGCGGCAACTGAGCGAGCGAGCGCCGACCTTGAGTATATATACAGCGCGACGGCGCATGCGCTGTCAGCTGTCGAATGTTCTCGAAGGAGAAGCGCGCGCGCGGCACAGATGGCGACGGCGCGACGGCGCATGCGCTGTCAGCTGTCGAATGTTCTCGAAGGAGAAGCGCGCGCGGCACAGATGGTGGGCGACGGCGCGACGGCACATGCGCGCGCGTCAGCTGTCGAATGTTCGAGAAGCGGTGCGGACGGCGCACTACAAGGCGCGAGTATAAGATGCTTCCGCATCTAAAAAACACCAGGTGGTAAAAATTTCCTGAGCCCTTCACTACGGCGTCTATCATAATCGTATGGTTGTTTTGGGACACTAAACTCCACATATCAATAAATAATCAATCAATCAATCAAGCCGAGAAGTTTATCCACTAGACACCGTGGTGGGGCTTCAGTTTAGGCTTTGGTAATTTCGCCTAAACCTATCGTTAGATCAAACAGATAAGCAGCTTCACTTGGAATTTGCATTCGGTTTTTTAACTATTTTTTAACGTCCAATGTGAGTACTAACACGATAACTTTGAATAGCTAGTTTTGCAGAAATTTTGTAGGCGGCGCCGGCGTCGTTGGCTGTGGGCGCAGAATAATGATCTGATGCGTGATTGAACAATCGATAAAAATTGCAATTAATATAACTATAAAATTCTTATTACAAAAATTCACAGCACATGGACGGAGTGAATAATGATGAGTAAGGTGAAGTATCCTTATGTCTGTCTGTCTGTCTATGTATGTATGTATGTATGTATGTATGTATGTATGTATGTATGTATGTATGTATGTATGTATGTATGTATAGGTATGTATGTATCTATGTATGTACGTATTTATGTATGTATGTCCGTCCGTCTGTCCTCTCTGGCCACCCATTCATCCATGCATACCTCCGTCCATCCGTGAGTCCGTTCCTGCTTCCGTTCTTGCCTCCGTCTGTGCATTCATCCATAGAGCTTCCTAATTTACACTAGAGGGAACTCTGGCGCTGGTGTCTATGGGAGCTGCAACGCACGGCCCTTCAGCGAGCATGGGAATTATGGGTAGTACACACATTTGTCTAATATTCGTACTTCTGGCCTGCTTTTGCCTTCATGTGTGTTCGTTTGGCTTGGAGCTGTTTTCTCACGAAACAAATATTAGCAAATGTTCCGCTTTTGCGCTTCACCATGTTATATTTTAGATTTACCTTTCCAAATCGGGTCACAAAGTTCAAAGGGGTTGAATCTTTCTTTCAAAACAAACCGGAACACAGCAATAAACGAAGCCGCAAGTATGACTCGCTGCCAGCAAGTACGAAGACTAGGCAAACGTGTGTACTGCCCATCATTCCCATGGTCGCTGAAAGATCTCAGCGCCAGAGTCCCCTCCGGTTAACTTTAGGACACTCAATGCGTGTACCCACCTGCCTGTCTGTTTGTCTATCTGTTTGTCTGTTTCTCAGACACTACCAGTTAGCCCTGACGCAGGACAAGGTTGACTAAGAGGAGCTGCGCCCCTGATAATCGTCGCCGAACCCTTCCTTGCATAGCATGGTCAAGCTCTTGAAGGCGGAGCTTAAAGAAGCCCTATGGTATTTATCTTTAACCGTAAAGCCATGACAGAAGACGTCCTGTCAGAAAAAACAGCCAAACTTGCGTGCAACGCGTAGCATAGCACCAGCAAGAGCTAGAAGAGCGGCTTTTCAGAGCCTTTTCTAAACACTCCTTGAGTAACTGACACAGGCACTTTGCTGGGTAGCCACTACTCCATCAATAATCATAATTTTTGTGTAGTAGGCCAGCGAACACTAGGCTATCCTTTGTCATTTTTGGAGAAGAGTGGTAGGCGTTGAACACTTGTTAGAATTTTCGGCCATTTTTTATGCAGTGGCACCTGGCGTTAGCCTGCGCTGAGGATTTGGCCAAGGATTTAGTAGTTGTGATTTAATTTGATTCTTAATAGGCCTTCTATAGTGTCCTACTTCATTAGCGGGTGTGATTTAGGAGAATAAGACTATACAGACGCCTTTCTCCTCACGTGTACCGGGGCCTTTCATCTGGTCTGCTTCTCTTTCTCCGCAGGAATTACCAACTGACCTGTTTCTATGCAATGGCATCTCATCCATGACTTTGATATTAGTCTGAAACAACGACGGTATCATCCAGATGAAGAATTTAAAAATGATCAGACGGAACTTAGAGCCTCTACAGCCCAATATCAAAGCATCACAGAGGTCAGACAGTTCGGCAAGGCAGGAATTCTCTGCCTCAAGTCTGACCGACTCTGAGTTGATTGATATGTAGGGTTTAACGTCCCAAAATCACCACGTCATTATGAGAGACGCCGTAGTGGAGGGCTGCGGAAACTTCGACCACCTGGGGTTTTTTAACGTGCGCCCAAATCTGAGCACACGGGCCTACAACCTTTCCACCTCCATCGGAAATGCAGCCGCCGCAGCCGAGATTTGATTGAACGACCTGTGGGTCAGCAGGCCGAGTACCTTAGCCACTAGACCACCACGGCAGGGCGAACCGACCCTATGTTCGAGACCTACTAAATGCTCGGTGTTCGCTACTAACCTGGTGAGCGCATTCATTCCACCTCACCTAGCTTGCTGTGAGGTGGAATGTCTCGTTCGGGGCGTCGATGTCAACTTGACTCCAACTGAAATACTAGATATGTTTTCAGAAGCAGGAGCGATAGCGGATTATAGATGTAGTCGAGCTGTAGATAGGAACATGGTCCCAAGTGAGTCCGTAATTGTTACTTTTGCGAGGTCGAATTACCCAACCGAACTCAAGGCGTGGTCTTTGATATAAAGGGTGGAGCCGCTATCACCTCATTCTCTACAGTGTATTAAGTGTTGGTGTTATGGGCACACAGTGAAAGGATGCAGGTCAGAATGTGGATGCAGAGTTCATGGTTAAATGCACGACTCAAATGACTGTAAAAGCATTGAAAAAAAGTGCTATCTTTGCTACGAAGCGCACTGTGCTGATAACCCAAATCGCCCCGCCAAGGCACGTAAAATCTAAATTCTTGAAAATGTAGACAGAAACCGATGCTCCCGAAAGGATGCCGTTGCTAAAATTGAGGCCAGAACTCAAAGGTACGCTTGTGCAGCAGCCCTTCATAACATAGCAATGGAAGCACTACTTTCCCTATCAATTGCACACATGATCGGGAAGGCTGTGGGTAAGGCTATGCAACATCTTGCTACCACCCTGTGCGAGTCTCTGTAGCATATCATAAAAACCAAATCCACAAGTATAAGGAGCACAGATGTATGTGCGGCTTCACAAAATGCTGAGTTTGCACATCCGACGAGTGAGGCAGTATCTGAGATAACTGAATCTGAGATAGCTACCGAATGTCGACCTGCAACCTGTTCCTACCATATACTCTGCTGAGCCTTCTTATCGTCCTCCCTCTGCTCCTCGCATAAAACGCAATCCGTCCGAATGTCGTACGGTTGATGACAGGCCCATATATTTTTACTGTCGACGCGCTGGTCATATCGCTCGTCACTGCCGCAGCCGCTGGGCTCCACCGTCCCATTATGCACCTCAGTATCACGCCACTTCTGTTCGCCAGTCATACCCACCACCATCTCTATCAACGCCCACCACATTTTCCACTCGTGCAGCCCCTCTGAACAGACCTCTCTACGAGCGGTCACCGTCCCCTGCTCGTCGTCAATCCCGGTCACCCCCACAAAGCCGTGCTGCCTTCCCGACCCATTCGCAGCATCTCCGACTGGAAAACTAGGCCGTGCAGCTTCTTGAGGTGGAACTGCATTGACGACCTCGTAAGAAATCTTCGCTTAACGTTAACGACGAACCGGAAGCTTTTGGACGTTTCTGTCGACAATGTTCGTGTCAGTGCAATAATAGATACTGGGGCGCAAGTGTCCATTATGATTGCTAACCTTCGCCCCGCCGACTTAAAAATGTTGTCACGCCCTATCTCAACCGAGCTGTACGAGTCGCCGACGCAGGAACTGCCGCATTTCTTGGCATGTGCTCTGCGCGAGTGTCTATTGGGGAGAGAATCCCTGTCGTTCTTTTCGCCGTTATCGAACATTGACCTCATGAACTCATTCTCGGCATGGATATTCAAGCCACGCACTCTGCCCTCACAGACTGTTCAGCTGGCTCTCTCCATCTCGATTTACTTTCTTTTCCGACCAGACCAGCCCACCACAAACCAGCCTCTCCTGTATTGATTCCACGTGCCTACCGCCTAACTCTACCACACATGTCGACTTATCCTCGACGCCGCCAGTACCTGATGGTGATTAGATGGTGGCCCCGATTACTGCCGTGATTACTGCTTACGCATGGGGTAGCTTTGCCGCATATGATTCTGACGATTACAAGAAACCGCAACTTCCTTCAACTGGTCAACTTCTCACTCACTACTAAAGTTCTACCACAGGGTATCTCCCTGGCCAAAATTGCCACTCTCCAAGATGACCATGTCGAGCCCTTCAGAGTTGACGATTTCTGCAGTTCCGAAGGTGGTTCCACTCCAACACGTTTTTGGAGCGCCGACATCGAGCAAATGGTGTCATCGGACCTCATGCCTGAGCAACCTGCAGCACTTTGCCGCGTTCTTGAGGGCTATCGCAGCATTTTCGACTTTGCCAGCAATTCTTTAAGCCAAACTACCATTGTCACCCATCGCATGAATACTGGCCATGCAACTCCCATTCACCGACGCCCCTACCAAGTCTCTGCGTCGGAGCGTGCAATATTACAACATGAAATCAGCAAAATGCTTGCGAAAAACATTATCGAGCCTTCGTGCAGCCCCTGGGCTTCACCAGTCGTCCTTGTTAAAAAAAGAATGGAACATGGCGCTTTTGTGTCGATTACCGTCACCTCAACAAAATTACAAAAAAGACGTTTATCCCTTACCTCACATCGACGACGCCCTCGACTGCCCGTACGGTGCTACTTATTTTTCAACTATTGACCTTCGGTCAGGGTACTGGCAGATAGCCGTCGACGAGATGGACCGCGAGAAGACCGCATTCATCACTCCAGATGGCCTGTATCAGTTTAAGGTGATGCCCTAGGGTCTCTGCCATGCACCAGCCACATTTGAAAGAATGATGGACTCATTGCTCCAAGGGTTGAAATGGTCTACATGCTTGTGTTACCTTGACAATGTTATTGTCTTTTTGTCCACATTCGACTGACATCTCGATCGTTTGCCAGCTATTCTGGCCGTTTTTCGTCGAGCCGGACTCAAGTTTAACGCCTTCAAGTGAAACTTCGCTCGTCATCAAATTTCCGTGCTCGGTTACCTTGTCAATACCAAAGGAGTACGTCCAGACCCAAAGAAATTTGTGGGGTTGTGCTCATATTTCAGAAGCTCTGTGAAGGGCTTTGCGACCATCGCACGCCCCTCACAGACCTCTTGAAGAAAGACGCCTCGTTTTTCTGGGGCCATGATCAAGCGTCATCGTTTTCGCAACTTACGACACTGCTTACAACTCCACCAATTTTGGCTCACTTTGATTCATTAGCCCCAACTGAGGTTCAATCGGACGCCAGTGGACACGGCAGAGGAGCTGTGCTATTGCAGCAACAACGGGGACACGACGGTTTTATAGCCTACGCAAGTCGACAGCTATCTCCAGCCGAGCGCAACTATTACATCAAGGACCGCGAGTGCCTCGCCCTTGTTGGGCAGTTGCCAAGTTTCGTCCATATCTGTACGGGCACTCATTCCGTGTTGTCACGGATCATCACGTGCTCTGCTGGCTAGCCTCCCTGAAGGACTCCACGGGACGTTTCACTCGTTGGGCCTTCAAGAATACACGTTCTCTGTAATGTACAAAACAGGACGAAAACATCAGGATGTGGATTGTTTATCCAGCTACCCTGTTGACGAAGCAGCCGATACTGACGCTATCACGGACGCTTTTTCTGTGTCGCAGCTGTTGAACATTGGCAACGAGCAACGTCGGGATGCGTCTTTACGAGCCATCAATAACAAACTTGGTCAACGCCTCACAACCCGTCCCTACAAATGTTTTTGGTGAAAGACGGGATCCTATACAGCCGTAACCTTGATTCCTTCGGATCAGACTTACTTCCTGTCGTCTCAGCCCACCTGCGTTCCACTGTCCTCGATCAACTTCATGACGCTCCCATGACGGGCGGATTGGCCGTTTCTTGCACATACGATCGGTGACGACATCGGGTTTTTTCGGCCTGGACTTGCCCGCTTTGTTCGACGCTATGTCGCTGCTTGTGAGCCCTGTCAGCGTCGCAAAATGCCGTCTGCCTTCCCGGCCGCCTACCTTCAGCCGATCGACGTTCCCACTGAACCTTTTCTTTAGAGTTGGTCTCGACCTGTTGGGCCCTTTTCCACTCTCCACAGCCGGAAATAAATGGATTGCTGTTGCCACGGGCTACGCGACGTGGTACGCAATGTTATGACCGTCATCAGTAGGCGCCATGCTGTCGCTGAGAAGCGTGCCCGGGCAGCGTTCCCACGCCTAGAACCTAGTTTTCTCGGAACCAGCGTCCAGAGATGACGGGGGAGCGGCGCTCTTTTAATCCTCAAAGAGGTAGCCAACTGGTCGGCTGCCTATGCCCGCCAGGTATTGTCCCTGCTAGCCGGCGGATGAGACGTCATGTCGCCACGAAGCTGTAAGCCGTTCCAGAGAGGACAACAAAGACAGCGTCTTCCTTTGAAGAAACGGCGACCGCCTCCACAAAGTGCCCTGCTAATTGAGCGGACAGATTGGCGGACCGTTTGATGTCTGCTGTCCGAAGCTTGGGACCCTTTCGACCAGTGACACACACGACGAGCAAGAGCCCCTCTGGCGCCACCTTTCAGTGCAGTGATCTTGACTCAAAATTGGATGTTCACGTGCGCCGTGCATGCTCGTACCCCTCACCTGTTGTGTGTGTGTGTGATTGGTGTTCCACTGAGAAGGAGGAGCCCGACAGGGCTTATAACGGCGCCGCAGAGTGCAGGACGTCGCTCTGAACCAAGTAAAGGTTCAACCACCACGTTCGTAGTTTTTGAAGGCTCTGAACTGTGTAGCGGTTCAACCACCACGTTCGTGGTTTGTGAACTCCTAACCTACCATGCTGTAAATATTTGTAAATAGTGCCATAAACCTGTTTGTTTTTCGTATCCCCATCTCGTAAGCGTTCGTTTCCTCAACCCGAAGCTACACCACGCTACCACAAGAGACCGGGTTTTGTTTTCGTATCCTCCAGCGACCTTCCTTCCGACCCGCAACAACTGGTTGGCAGAGGTGGGATACGACTCAGCACCCCGAGTCGCAACAACTGGTGATCAGCGGTGGGATTCGAAGCTACAAGTGACAACAACAGTCGGCCCAAGAGAAGCAGTTGGCTCGAGACATGGATCACGTATGGGTGAGTGCTTGGCTTTTCCTTTGAGTGAACCAGGTTCTAAAAGAGGATTAAATTTTAGAACTGGTAGTTACTTTGCCGAAAGACTCAGTTTCGCCGTTTCGGAAAGTTATTTTGGAAGTAGCGAGCACTCAGTACGATCATGAACTTACGGGAGCTGCATAAGCCGGACTTGTTGCTGTTGTGTGAGGAATTGGGGATCAATACAAAGGGTTTGGCACGAAAACCCATAATCATACAAGTCTTTAATGATTTGGGGGCTGAGGATGAGGAGCTCAGTGAAGCATGGGACCTCATCAGTCAGAGAAAGAGACAGCAGAAGGAGGAGGAAGAGAGGCGTGAGCGCGAAAGAGAGCTTGAAACAAAAAGACGGGAATCCGAGAGAGAGGAACGTCGCATAGAACGAGAGCGTGCGCATGAAATCGAGATGCGTAAACTAGAACTCGAGTTGGGAAAGAGGTCGGTTGCAGTCCCCAGGAAATGATAGCTCTTCCCAACAGGGAGGCAGAGTTCAAGATGTCTAAGTACATCCAGCCATACGTGGTGTCAGGGGATATTGGTCTGTACCTGGCAAATTTCGAACGGATGTGCGAGAAAATGTCGGTTGAGCAGGACACCTTGGTCCCAGAAGGCTACGCACGGTTCTGCCCTGCGAGGCAGCGGATGTTGTTGCGCGACTCAGTGAGCAGCACGCGAACAACTATGAAATTATTAAAGCAGAGCTGATCAGAAGATTCGGAACTTCTGTTAGCAAAAAGGAAGAAAGACTCGCACCGGAGTCTGAAAGCGAGGCGCGTCGCAAAGCTGCCGGAAGTTGAGGCGCCTCATAAAGCACGACAGGAACAGATTGCGCCAGAGAAGGGCCCGCATATTCTCGAATGCATTCATAGTAAATGATGTAGAGAACGAGGCCGTGGCCGGTCTGGAGGTGGGGACGATGTCGAAAGGCGCTCCTTGCGTGGATGAAGAGGGTGCCAGCAGCCCTAATGGGCCCAGTAAGAGGCTGGAAACCTTCTTCGTGCCTCAGGGGGACCTTTCGACATTGTAAAATTTACGGCATGGTTAGCGCAGTGGCTGATGAGGGCAAGAACGCTACGCTTCAGCAGTGCAGCGATAACACCGAGCAGGTTTGCAAACATCGCAGAAAAAGGAAGAAGCGAAAGCAGTTCGGCACTGCCTAAGCATAGGACTAGTCCCACACCGTCCCGCGAAAGACGAAAGGGTAGGCCACTAATCCGTTTAGGGAAACGTCAATGGGGCTGTTCATGGAGGCACAAGCGGCGAGCCAGGTGTGGAGGGAGAAAGGCAGGTGCGTCACCCCAACGAAGCGCGCGGTTCAGCTCGACGACTTCGGAAAAGCGGCCTTGCCCGAAGGGTCAAAGTTGAAAGGGCAGAGTGGCTAAATACCGCGCAGGGGTGAGTACAAAGAGAAAATGGCACAGGCTCCCTCCGAGCTACTGGTGTCACTTTCAAATTAATACGGGGAATAGGCCGAAGTGTGAAATGAGGTGTGACGGAAGTGCACTGCTTAGAGTTTGTGCATTTTGTAGCCTCTGGCGTGCTCGAAAACCGCTGGGACCGCAACCCCATCGTGTATGGTTAAAGGAACCATGAGAAAAGGGGGCGGTCAATATGAGTAACTTTTGCACAGGCGGATTAATTATGACTACTGAGTATTGCATTGGAGATGCAGATTTCAACTAGTTTAAATTTGGTAAGTTACGTGATGCGGTGGAAAATTGTCAGAAGGAAAACCGCCGAGCCAAGGGCTGAAAGTCAGCATCGAATTAGTTTAATCACGAGTGCGAAAAATTTGCGTAAGGTAAAAACCGAGAAAAAGGGTTATTTTCGAGTGTTTTTAAGGTTTAGTGTTATATCGTATGCCTTCACTGTCAAGTGGATTTGGAGTGAACGAGCATTTGAAGGAAGGTGTTAACACAGGCCAAGTGATTCGTAAAATGATTAAGTTTGGCGCGACACGGTAGAGTTTCCGTTGCGCGCATTGAGAATCTTATTGCACGGTTTTGGCATAAAACCTATGCGATTGCTTTTTAGGTGTTTTTACCTAGGAATTACTTTTGTGTTGTACACGTTGTGTTATAACGTAACGTTTGAAAAAATTTAGACAAACTGTGATGGATTAAGCGTTTTGGTTAGTAGTACCGTGTACCTTGCAACGCTGTTGGAATGGGAGTAATTAAAGAGCTCAGGCGAGCCCAGTGGTTTTTTTACTCAGAAGCGTTTGCATAAGCAGGTAACTTTAACCAAATGAACCTTCAAGAAACCAGCGTTTGTCGCCTAAATTTTGTCGATGTTTTCTGCCAAGAATAATCGATTGAGTGATCATATGAGCAGATCAAGCTTTTTCCAACCGTTGAGGTAGACCGTTAGGTCACAGCTTAGGTTAAGCTTTCAGGAGGCTGGTGAGCTTTATGTCTCGGTGGTAGACAATTATTGGTGGCCGTAAACAAAGACGGACGTTCGGACAAAATTAGCGCTCACTGAATCCGAGTTCCTGAGTTATTCTCTCAGCGGGACAGAACCGATGAAAGTGGTCAGCGATGAAAGGCAGCCTTCTTAAGTGAAGAGGCAATACTGATCGTCATCCGGTTTTGAAAGCTTCTGTTGACTACCCAGAATTAATGGTTCGGTGTTATGTAAGAGATCGAGGCCTAGGTGCCGTTCTATGTCAGGTCGACAGTGGTAACAAGCAAAGCTGCGCTTTACTTGAGCCAGAATTTGGGCTCTCGTGAGATAACGTACTGCGCTTCAGGAAAGGAGTGCGCCTGGATTGTGTAGAGCATTCATTAGAGGCAGTGTTATCTCAGGGGAGGGCTAAATTTAAAGTAGATACAGGCCATTGTCCCCTTGGCTGCCAACCATGACATCAAAGAACAGTCGCCTTGTGAGGCGGAGCTTGATTCTTCAAAAATATCATTTTGACATTAGGTAAATAAAGGGCAAATTGAATGGAAACGGTGACGCGCTCAGCCGCTCTTTCTAAGCCATTCTGGGGCGCTCTTGATGTATCACAATTGATATTTTAGTTTTTTTTCGTGCATCTTATATACATTTGTAAGGTAGCACGTCTGGTTTTTCAGCTCAAGTGAGTCCTGAGAGTTTTGAATGTGAGCTTTTGTTAAAGCTAGTAATTAAAATTGGTTTGCTATCCCTCTTTTGGCTTGGTTTGTTCGAAGGGGGCCGAGTGCTTGCTTGTGCATGTGGTCGAGTTTCAGAAACGCTGTCGAAGATTCGGCAATTACCCAGACCAGGCCACAAGCGAAGGCCAGTTCCTGGGATTCGACTACGGACCCTTTCGTCGTCCCTGAGAGCAGCAGTGTTGACTGCTGCCCTCCGTGACTCATCTGGCGAGGGGGAAGCTGTTATGACCGTCATCAGTAGGCGCCATGCTGTCGCTGAGAAGCGTGGCCGGGCAGCGTTCCCACGCCTAGAACCCAGTTTTCTCGGAACCAGCGTCCAGAGATGACGGGGGAGCAGCGCTCTTTTAATCCTCAAAGAGGTAGCCAACTGGTCGGCTGCCTATGCCCGCCAGGTATTGTCCTTGCTAGCCGGCGGATGAGACGTCATGTCGCCACGAAGCTGTAAGCCGTTCCAGAGAGGACAACAAAGACAGCGTCTTCCTTTGAAGAAACGGCGACCGCCGCCACAAAGTGCCCTGCTAATTGAGCGGACAGATTGGCGGACCGTTTGATGTCTGCTGTCCGAAGCTTGGGACCCCTCGACCAGTGACACACACGACGAGCAAGAGCCCCTCTGTCGCCACCTTTCAGTGCAGTGATCTTGACTCAAAATTGGATGTTCACGTGCGCCGTGCATGCTCGTACCCCTCACCTGTTGTGTGTGTGTGTGATTGGTGTTCCACTGAGAAAGGAGGAGCCCGACAGGGCTTATAACGGCGCCGCAGAGTGCAGGACGTCGCTCTGAACCAAGTAAAGGTTCAACCACCACGTTCGTAGTTTGTGAAGGCTCTGAACTGTGTAGTGGTTCAACCACCACGTTCGTGGTTTGTGAACTCCTACCTACCATGCTGTAAATATTTGTAAATAGTGCCATAAACCTGTTTGTTTTTTGTATCCCCATCTCGTAAGCGTTCGTTTCCTCAACCCGAAGCTACACCACGCTACCACAAAAGACCGGGTTTTGTTTTCGTATCCTGCAGCGACCTTCCTTCCGACCCGCAACAACTGGTTGGCAGAGGTGGGATACGACTCAGCACCCCGAGTCACAACAACTGGTGATCAGCGGTGGGATGCGACTCAGCACACCGGAATCACAACAGCAATCACACGAGCACTTCCGACCAGTTGCGCCACCGACGTTGCGGACTTTCTGCTGTACGACATAATATTAGTGCACGGTGCTCCCCGCCAACCTCTCACCGACCGTGGCCGCACGCTCTTATCAGTTGTTGTTCATGAAATCCTGAGGTCTTGCCATACCAAGCACAAATTACTACTTCGAACCATCCCCAGTCAAATGACCTCACGGAGCGCCTCAACAGGACCCTAACCGATATGCATGCCAAATAGGTTGCGACGGACCACCAGGATTGGGACATTCATTTGCCGTATGTGACGTTCGCCTACAATTCATCTCGTCACAGCACAGCCGGCTATTCGCCATTCTATTTTTTTATTTATTTAGTTAACATACCTTACAGGCTCTCGTTAGAGCATAGGGTAAGGAGGGCTTACAGAAAAAAAATTGCCCGCAGCTTCCCTCGGGGGAACACTGAGGAGGATGCGGAGCATATAATTGGTTAACGGGGTGTTAAAGTGCGACTTACTTGGGTCAATAGCTAAATTGGTTAACGTGGTTGTGAAATGGGGTGTTAAATTGCGACTTACTTGGGTCGATGGCTAAATTGGTTATCGTGGTTGTAGGAGGGGGTGTTAAATGAGTGAACATGTACACACGTATGCGAAAGGACGGCGCTGGTCGAAGGGACGTCGATCATTGTGTTTGTGGATTCGTTGGAATTCAGTTCACCGCGACCTTGGACGTCGACGCGCCGTACAAACCAACCGACAAGCGGCAACTGAGCGAGCGAGCGCCGACCTTGAGTATATCTACAGCGCGACGGCGCATGCACTGTCAGCTGTTGAATGTTCTCGAAGGAGAAGCGCGCGCGCGGCACAGATGGCGACGGCGCGACGGCGCATGCGCTGTCAGCTGTCGAATGTTCTCGAAGGAGAAGCGCGCGCGGCACAAATGGTGGGCGACGGCGCGACGGCGCATGCGCGCGCGTCAGCTGTCGAATGTTCGAGAAGCGGTGCGGACGGCGTGGACGGCGCGGACGGCGCACTACAAGGCGCGAGTATAAGATGCTTTCGCATCTAAAAGAAAGGAAATTGAGAACGTATACAGTTCAAATATACAAATAAATGCAACGTAACAGCGACACTAATAACAATATTAGAACAAGGAAAATACAGTCACGAAGTATATGCACCTCTATACAAATGTCTATGAAGTGATGCTAGATGTAGTGAGAGAGTAGTTTCTCGCGGAACGTGTTGTTGTTAGTGACTGAAGCTATCTCGGCGGGAAGATCATTCCACAAAGAGATCGCCTGTGGCAAAGCAGATAAGTTGAAAGCGCGTGTTCTGCCAAAAATACGCTTAAAACTGCACTGATTTCGCATGCGTGCAGACATGCGGTCCGGTGTGTGTAGAGGGAAAGCGCACGGATTTCTGTTAATTATGTACTTGTGAAACAACACAAGGAGGGCTATCTTGCGGCGGATATCCAATGGTTGTAAACCAATTTCGCGTTTAATTTGAGATACACAGCTTTGACATTGGTAGTTCTGAGTGATGAAGCGGCTGCTTTGTTTTGAATGGCTCAGATCATCTGTATTAAATAGTTTTGATAAGGTGACCAAACTGGTGAGGCATATTCTAACTGTGGACGTACGAATGGTAAATAGGCTATTTTGCGGATGCTCTATGTGGAGTAATGGAGATTTCGACGTAAATAACCTAATGTTTTGGATGCCTTGGAACAAATGGAAGTTATGTGGGAAAACCATGAAAGTTTAGAGTCAATAATAACCCTTACATATTTGTATGATCTCCTGTATGGCGGGAATCCAATTCTACCCTTAGACACTTTACTACCTGCGGCCACTAATATGCCGGGGAAGCCATTGCCTGCGCCGACACCCGCGCCAATTCGCTCGAAACAGTCTACAGGCTTCACAGGCGCACCAACAACAGCTCTGCGATTCTCACCATAAGGACGTGCACGTATCTCCGGGTTTTCTCGTGCCCCTCTGGTCATCTAGTCGGCGTGTGGGACTGTCTGTAAACATGTTGTCACCCAACGTTGTACCATTCTGTATCGTTCGCCAAGTGACAGACGTCACGTACGAGATTGTTCCTAGCGATCCAAAAAAGTCATCGTCAGCTCCGAGCGACACCGTTCACCTGGCTCGGCTAAAGCCCTATTACTCCCCTTTGACATCATCTGAGTAGATGTAGCACAGGGACGGTGCTACATCTACTCAGAGACATACATACCAAATACCGCCGGGGGTTATTATACATAACAGCCGCTGAACACGGCTGCATGAAAGAGGAGGACGAAGTGAGTTTTCGTTTAATGCTGGACTGGCGCCATCTTGCTCATTGAGTTCTGTGCGCTGTAAATAGGTTAATAAAGAAGTTACTCGTAAGAATAGTATTAAGTGGATAGCAGAATTTTAGAATCAAAGGAATTTTATTGCGTGAAGGATGGATCTTGTCCGCATAAATTCAAACAGATAGGGGGAAATCCCCAAGAGGCCGTTCTATATCCAGTATTATTTTTATAGTGATAAGCATTATTCCAGTAGATCAGGACGTCACTGTCTACATTTATGCAGATAATATTGCGTTCTTCGCTGCAGACATTGACATTTATTCACTGCAGCGAAATCTGCAAATATATATTATTACCATAGAAATTTGGTTGCAATCAATTTCGTTATCATTACACATAAGTAAAACTGCGCTCTTGGTGTTTTCAATATCAGATTCATTTTCAATTTCTGTATTTAATAATCAGAAGCCTATTCCACAAGTAGATACAGTCAAGCACTTATGAATGATTTATAACAAAAAGCCTAGTTGGAGCCAACACATAGAATATACAACAGCAAAGGCGCAATGGGCAGTAGGTTCATTACGCATGCTAAGCAACAGAAAATACGGGCTGCGCAGATACATGATGTTAATGATATGTAAAATGCACATGCGACCAATACAGGAATTTCGGGTGTGTCCTATTTTGAGGGACCACTGGTTATAACATAAACCTCTAGTAATGTTAGAGCGAGAAGCCTTGCGAAGATGCCTGGGACTACACAGGATCGTGGCAATTAATGTATTCTACCAGGAAGCACAATTGCCAACACTCCTCTGTTGATTCGGCATCCTAACAGTGCGAAACTTTTTTAAGCTCTACAATTTACCGGAGTGAAGATCAGAGTACGAATTTATCAGCGACGCTGCACTCCTTTATTCTTGTACATTGGCCACGATTTCATACGCCTCACATAATTTTCTGTTAAAACGAAACTATATTGCATATAGGAAGACATTAGCACGGGAATTTAAACTACTTTCTTCACCCTCAACATTACAGTAGAGTATAATTAAATCTTCCTCCCACACGCCAAGTTAAAATCTCACATAGTTTCACCAATTCATTAAAAGATTACTTGGTACATGCAGAAAGAAATAATGTATTAGCTACAGATGCTTCTGTGAACAATGAAAAGGCAGGCGTAGGAATCGCCTCTGTTTTCTTTGGCTGGTCTTTCTCAGTGAGGCTTCCAGATTTCACTCCTATATTTGAAGCTGAGCTAGTAGCTTTTAGTTTACCACTTCCTACGACCAAAACCAGTGCAATCATTCTAACAGATTCACTTTCGTTGTGTGCAGCACTGACAACGTCAAAATAATCTCGAGCCCTAGCAGTGTTGCACACATTAGCATCGCCGCATTTAAAAGTCCTGAAATTAATGTGGGTTTTAGGTCACCTGCGTTTTACAACAAAATAACTGGCAGCCTTGGCGCGAGCATCACTTGGTGAACAATTATTCTGGTACTTCTAGAGCTAGAATATTTAGCAGGGATTAGATATAGGAAATTGGCTATTTTTACAGATATTTCGGAAAACATCACAAACTGAACAAATTATCAGCACCTCCAATTTTCTTGAAAATCTCAGTGGAGTCCGTCGAAAAATCTTGAAAGTTATTATCTCCAAATTCCGGCGCCGTGTCGCCCCATTAAATTATTCTTTATGCAGTGCTTGTCGGAAAATTTATTGCCTCCGTTTCGGGAAATCGTTACAAAGATTTATTCGATGCGATGCGTAGTTTGATTCAAGAATTTAAGCGTATTTCAACCTAGGGCCCGTTTTAACAAATACTAAAAAGGCGTGTCAAAAAGTAATTTTCGAAATGTGGATAAAGTTCAGACATACATACCAAATTATTCAGGTTTGGCAAGCTCAGCTGTTTGGTCGGCTCCCAAGCTTCAAAGTATAGTTATTAAACTAGTGATTGATTTCTTGTGTTTGTTATCTTCGCGCTCTAAATCTTTGCTTTTTTCATATACAGTATTCTTTCTACATCATATTGTAAGAATACTAGCGCAACCTTGACTCTCGCAAACACTCACACAAGCACTCACACATCCACCCGAGTAACACTCACGACACTCAGCGCTCTAGGATGGATGTGTGAGTGCTTGCGAAAGTCAAGGTTGCGCTTAATTCTTGCAATATGAAGAATAACCAACTAGCCCAATAACAAGATTTATTGAGCTACCTTCTAAATCTTTGTTTTTTTCTTTTTTTCTGTATGCGATGATGCAGTTATCATCCATGTCACACTATATGTTTTCCTGGCCAATCACGCAGACTGGGTATGTGCCGTGGATTCGAAGCTACAAAACAAACAAACAAACTGCGAATGCGCCATGGTCAATAAGTGATGAAGAATATTTTGGTAATGAGTTGGAGAATTCGACGTCCCACTCTTTACGCACTTCGCATTGTGTGAAGCCAGGACCTGGCCGTTTCTTTGATGCTCTAAATCTCTTTACCACTCATTTTAACTTGATTCCTTTCCCGACATAAAGCCTGCCTAAGGCCAGCCTAGAAACGACTTACAAGCGCTGACATGGCTTAGTGGTAGAATACTGGGATGGCATATTGTGCACCTGGTTTCGAAGCCCATTGTGTCATTGGTTATTTTGATTTATTGCGTTTTCTTAGCTTTCGATACCTGTTGCGGACACTGGAGGCGGCGGCGCACAATTACGGCACCGTGCGTGACCCTTGTTCTGAACTCATACTAGTTTTCGCTGTAGAACTATTCTGAAATATTTCACCTGCTGCCTCATGAATAGCGTTTCTTATTATACGAATACAAATAAGTGATGCTTTTAAACTCCTACTAGCTATTTTTGTCAAGGAAGTCAAAACACAACTTCTGTATGACAATCGTTATTAGTGCTACCATTGTGGAATACAAGCAAACGACCTTGTCGTGCCCCCACAAACAGCCTTACTTTAGTTACACCTGCGCTCCAATCCCAGTACACTGAAGGCTTGAAATTTGTTCGGTTCAATTTACCAGTACACTGTGTACGTTGTCGCGTGGTCACGTTTGAGCATTCGAATCAATCAGGTTCGGAAGCTGTTGTATAAATACATACCATAATTTCCGGCAAATAAGAGACAGCGTCGGAGTTGATTTGATGCAAATGAAGAAAGGAAGAAAGGAAGGAAGAACAACCAAAGAGAAGGTGAGTAGGTCAACTAGGCACGTGCCCGGCTGGCTACCGTATGCTAGGGGAATGAGAAAGCAGAGTAGCCAGCGAGTAGTCTCTGCGGAAATGAATTTGGTACTTTGAGCTAAGCAATAGGGGGACGTTCGCGCATTTTCATACCCTTGTTATAGTTGTGCGTGTACAGTAGCTCAATTTCTAATAATGTAGCCTCTCCTACCCTCCGACATTTACGACACTACGCAATGAATAAAGTCAGGGTTGATTCGTGAACAATAAGCACTCGCAACACATGACGGGTAATCAAACTACGCTCTCCTATGAGCAGTATTTGTAACTTCGGGGGGGGGGGTAATTTATGGAGCAGAAAAAGAAAACAAATACTGCACGCGACGTCAAAAACATCTCCAGTGGTATCACAAGATGCCATGAACTCTACATCTGAGCAGGGCAGACTTGTGGGCAGCATGTTAGTGTACATTGTGTGGACATGTTAGTGTACAGCTAATCTCAAGGTAACATAGTAACGGAAAGAAATCGTTCAATAAAGGTTCTCACGTGTGCCCGTTGGATCGTTAGGAATAAGATCGAATAAAATATTCAAGCCTGTCATAGAAAAAACAGGTCACAAAATTAGGACCATGACAAATCGCGATAAGAAGGGTAAAACAATTGAATAAAAGCATAGAAGTGTGGCAGCTTGGGCTAGTTGGTATGGCATGACGATAGTTATTGCGCGAGAACAAAACGACGACACAGAGACAAGAAGGACACAAAAGACACGAGCGCTCGTGTCTTTCGTGTCCTTCTTGTCTCTGTGTCGTCGTTTTGTTCTCGCGCAATAACTATCGTCATGAATAAAAGCAGTCATTGCATGAACTCATATAAGGCAAGTAAGTCTAATATGAACTCACGGGGCACTGTTTCCTCACTGCGGTTTTTTCTGCTAAAAGTAGAGCAGTAGTGACGCTTAGTATTTGTCACCCGCATGATTTTGACTCTACTCAACCCATGTCCACACACTGAAACTTCTTGACAATTCTACTGGCCAAAGTGAAAGTATCTGCTGCTGCAACGATGCTTATCTTTCCGTTGATATGGCTAACTACCAAACTGGTCAAGCGCGGTTCGTGACAAGGACGCTAAACGAGATGTTTCAGAAGAAGAAACAGGAAAATTCCAATCCTTTCTTCTTTTCTTTGGATCGTGGCGCTCCATTCAAAAATGTTTTGCGTTCTTCCAGCCACGAGAACAAACACCAGTGGAGCAGCAGTCGGGGTGAAGTGGCGTCATGGCAAAGACTCGCTTGCTCCGCGGCCGAGTATGGCCATTTTTCGCTCCCGCCGTCTGGCCGCTATTACGCCATACGGTGGTGATAACTCCTAATTGTAAGGATGCTAATCTACCAAGATCGATGAAGGCTCTTTATAGTGCTAACAAAAGTTAAGCGAGCTGCAGAAATTGCTGATATTCTAATGGGCAAACATTGGTCGGAACAGAAGATTCACTGTGAAAATGGTGGTACAATACAGCAAGTCATTCGTTGTATGTCACCGCTTGCGCTAAGAAATCAGTGCTAAAAGGCTTTACGCTGATTATTCATTGCAACTTTGCGTATTCTGCAGGGCTATAAAATGTTTCTCGAACAATATTCAATAGATTTAAAACGTTTCCAAATTCACTGAGTACATCGGGGTTTCTATGCTGGTTATTCGGGTGATTTGACAATGTTGGTTTTTTTTCTTAAAAGAGACGTTAGATGAAGCTACTATAAAAGAGCTTTTATTATATCCAGAATAATAAATAAAATGATTCGGTCACAAAAAAAACGTTTGAGTAACGTTTATACGTTAGTGTACTTGAATTGCCTAAATATTTCTTCTAAACAGCTAGTCGCCAGGAAATATGTGGAATTATATTCCAATTCGCAAGAACTGAAGGTCCAATCAAATACCGCGAGAAATGCGGCGATGTTCAAATCACGTAGATGCGATACCGATGAATGTCGTTTGTACAGCAAACCATTGAAAGAAGAATGTAGCATTGTGAACGGTTTCGATGGCGCTCTCAGCAAAGTGGTACATGCAATACTTATACGTTTTGGCCTTTTTAAGTCAGTGTCTGGCGTCACACGCTGTATCAACACACAACTTAACGAAGCTCGGGCGTAATCGAGTGCAAGGAAAATTGATTTACGAGTGGGCTGTGTAAACTAATATGTGTAACAGGTGGGACGCTATTCGCGTAGTTTAAAAGCACTCACGCTACACAGTCAGCGGCTGGAAGTACGTAACTGTACAATGCTTTATGGATGATGTGAGGCTTTCTTTGAGCAGAGAACCAGCGTGCAAATAAAACTTAGTCGGCTAAAGGCACCAGGTCTGGAATATTTGGGCCAATTCTGGTGCTGGATATACAAGAATACTCAGCCAACCAGTGGCAGAGACGTTTGCCAGGGGGAACCACTGCAATTTTGAAAGTTAATGGTAAGTGTTTTAAAATTTCAACAGTGTGATAACAAAAAGCTCATCTTTATCATATTCTAATTATCAGGCTGAACGCATACGAGTGGCATAAGAGCAAAAAAACACTGCGATGGAGCTTCAGATTGTCTGAAAGAAAGGAAGGAGCTAATTCGAGCCCGTGAAAACCAAGTGTTCAGCCGACTTAGGCAAGAGAACGGCGAAAATGGTCCACTAATTGCCTGTGAAAGTCATTGGCTCGGATAAGCCGACATCCTCTGTACAGCGGAAAAGAGGGCGCAGTACAGCCTGTGAAAATACTATAACAAAGACAGTGCGGCAAAACCATCGTCGCTACCTTTCATCTATATTAACCCTCCAGCGACCTAACTATTTCTGGCCATACTCAGCAGCTGAGCCGAAATTTCAAGACTGTCGGCATCATATAGCCATTATTAGGCATTCTACAGCTGCCTTCAACCCAATATAGCCACGACGTTGTACGCTGCCTGGATAACATTTTCAAATATATGCGCAGAGGTAGAGCATCGGTAAGCTTTCAGATAGAATGTTTACTTTGAGCATAAATATCGAAGGTGTGACGGAACCGTATGTCTCGCCATGGCTCGCCGTGGTCCGCAGCATTTCTTGCTAAAAGCTATCATGTCATATTTTCAAATACTTTCTCAAGTCCGTGCCAGCCATCCCGTCCGCGCGCACCATGGTCTTTAGATTTCTGCAACTCGATCATTTCTTGTTCTGTTACTCCTTATTCTACTTCAACACTGCCATAATTCACAGTAGTGGTTGACGTGGGCTTTCCTTCTACTTCGTCGACACCGGTAGTCACACTGGCACTACATGCGAATGGTTGTGCAATCCATCCGCAGCAAGGGCTTTGTGTGCCAAATGTGAGAATTATGCTCCTTCGATACTGTAAAGAACATTGTGAACTACGTGATAGAGCAATTTCGAGTTGTTAGGCGACAACTTGCTTTGGTTCCACTATGGACGCTTTTATACAGCTAGTTTTCTAAGCAAAACTAGATGGCGCTACCACACCGAAGCACCATGGCCTGCTTCTCGGTGGCGCAGTCACGATGTTGCGTGCAGTGGACATGTCCCTGCAGCCTACGGCGTGTAACGAGAGGCGCAAATTATGCGAGCATGGGAGAGCGTAGTAAGAAAATATTTCTGATTGTGTAAGCGGCTCTTTGTTAGAATAAAAAAATCTAAGCATTGCTTTTGTTTTACTGTGAATAAATGTGTTTTATATATTCACACGCATGACTCAATGTTTTCACGAAGATCAGACGCGAAAATTTTGCATGCAGACAAGGTACAGCTGCTCCTAAATTGTCCCTTGTGGCCTCTCTCGAAAGCTTGTAAAATTGCCGTGTGTCTTGAGCATAACTCCATCGCCGTCAATTGTCATAGCGGAGTTTTACAATGATGGAGTCTAACAGAATTTGGGGGAGGCCGTGCGACAGGGGCATTGTACCTGGAAAGCTGACGTTGCTGCGCCTCGCAGATGTACAAAAAGTGAATCAGTGATTGTTTCTGAAATCATATGTTCATCGTATTCAGGCATACTTTATTCTTTAACAAGGAGCAGTACTTGCGGAAGGCTGATTAGAAAACTTCAATATATTTTAGAACTGAACAGTGTCCAGCACTTAGGCTACCCCCTCAAGTTTCCAAATGGGAGTAATTGAGGAAGGTCGCCTCTATAACTGCGCTCCTTCAATTCACGTGTAAGCAACCATGTTATGCTTACGTGTATGGTTGTGCTTGTTTTTATGCACCAAATTTTGATGTATCACACGAAGGTATCACCCTCATAGTTCTTTTCGTTATAATAAAGTCGTCAGGTCTATTACATTATAAAGCAGCTGCAAATAAATGCACGTTAAGTATAAATCATTTCAAAAACATAATTGCGCAAATGTGCTCTTCGATATTACCTTGAGTATGGTATGGAGTGGTCCCTAGGTTATACTTCCTCACGTTTTTTCGTTTTGTTTTGTAGCGCCATGTACTATATCTTCCTTGTGGGCAGTGACTTCTGTGGTTGGTCAAGCGATGTCAACGAGATCGAATAGCATTCTGGCAGGGCAATGTAGTGTTGTCCTTATGACACCATGCTACACTAGCAGCAAGCAAAAGAGCCTTCCACTTTTGGATAATGAACCTATAAAAGGCAACGTGTTGCTTTTGTGATTGCAGGAAGAGGTCCTTATAGCACTATGTTCGGAACACATGCATATTAAGGGCAACAGACAGAAATGATAACTGCTGGTGCAGTAATTAATGCGATATTATCGAAAGTCTATAAGCACTAACATGTCTTAATAAAAAGCTGGAATATTGCAGTAGTCAAAAAAATAGGTGGCCAGCATACAATCGTACGGAAGACCTGCACAAGGCCACGCTGCTAGGGAATAATTTTCGCAGTGATCATGCGAGCTTTGTGGTACATTTTCATGAGCCAACGCGAGGTATGGCAGCCCTCGTGCACCCAACGCGGCCAGCGCAACGCACGCTAGCCACAGCGCCTTCCAAATGGCAGTGTGACAATATGCCGGTGTCTCAGTTGGGATACTATAATGCAAAAAAGAGATACTACAAAAGATCTCAACGTAGATAAGAATCTTTTGTAATGTACTAGACTGAGAAATTCGACACAATGTCTGTTCATTGAGGCCCGCTGCTTCATTGTGGCTTCGTCTTTCTTTTTCGTAGCCTAGTCTGCCCTTTGCTAGAGCACCGCTCCATTTTCACTACACTCGTCCTCATTTCAAGCGTGGAGCCCTACCAAAAATTACCCTTCTCTTTCAGTGCTTGTTTCATCGCAAGAGAAAACGTTCAGAGCTCCTGCACCTAGCAAAACCACCGGTAACATGGACGCCTCTGGAAGGCGGCTTGGCTGCCTCGTGTAGGCCGTTCGCAGCAACGCTGTGAATTGATTCTGATGTCAGGTAATGATAGCTCGGCTGGAGGTCACTTGACTATTACGTGACGACCGTCGCGAGATATCAAGTCATCGTATTTCCGTGCTAAGATCTAGGCCATGCTTATAGATGCCGGCATGCTGAGCAGACAAGTACATGCCTACGGATGTCTGTCTGCGAGTTCGGACAGCTCGCAAAACCTGACCTCCATGGTATGACACCACGGCTACTACGTTGCAGTCAATGAACTCTCCGTTTACATGGCCGCAAGAAGGAAGATATGGTATCTCGTGACTCCGGATTTCGTCCAGACGAATGCAGGCCACCATGACAACCGCACGGCGTCGACGCCAGCGTTGCATAAAGGCATCCTTTTGCTGCCTTGTGCGAAGCTGGTCGCCATGATACCGATCAGCGTCTTGATCCCCATTGAGATAGTTATGCTACTCACAGCAGAGCCGCAAAACACCGTGCTGGCGCTCTTGTGTAGTTCCCGTCATCATCAGCAGAAGCGCACGCCAGACTGGCAGTTCTCGATGCAGCAAGCATATCTTAGATAAATGTGTTCTTGACAACTATAGATTTACCGAGCGCAGCACATGCACACTCCGCCAATGACTGGCAGAAGCACATCGCCAGACTGGCAGTTTCCGATGCAACAGTCATATCTTAGATAAATGTGTCTTCGACAACCATGGATTTCTTGAGTGCAGCATGTGTCCGCTTAGGCCAATAACTGCAGTGCTGTCGACAGATTTACCTCTTGCCAGTCAATGAGGATGCCACCGTTCGTTGCTAGACATTTATGCTAGCAGTGCTTCAATTTTGGTATTTAGGGACGAGTCTTGTCGGGCTCAAAGAAGTTTTGCTACACCACCATCTACGATGAGCTGAACCTCACCGAACAATAGTTGGACACAACCAATACCAGGTCCGTGTAATATTCATCGAGGACGGCAATGGCAGCTGTTGTGACCCTCGTTCAAGGGCACCATGCTGGCTATGAGGAACAGAGCCGAGCTGCGTTCTCACGTCTGGAAGCCCCAGAGCTCTTCTCCCCGAAGGAGCCTCGAGCGGCGGGTAGCAACAAAGGGTTTACAATGTGTCAACTTCCGACTGTTCGTGAGCCAATATTCCTACGGGAATTTCCTCCTGATGGCTTGTTTGGCTGAGATGGCGAAGCAGACCGACCGCGCTCGTGACTAAGCCACTAAAGATACTTCTTTGCTGCCCTTCCAAGGAAAAACGGTAGCGGCAACCCAATCGCCACCTTGTTCCGTGAAGGACCCCATATCCCCTCACCTCAGTGAAACTGGTTAGAGAAGCATTGCGTCAGGAGATGTGATGACTATTCGGCGGCAGTGTGTTATTGGATGATGCCAAAGGGGGTGGTCTCTTGTGTGTGATTTGTGTTTCAATAAAAATGGAGGAGCCGGACAGTGTTTAAAACGACGCTGCAAAGTGATGGACGTTGCTCTGAACTATAGTTTGACGGTTCATCCACCACGCTCGTGGTTTGCGAAACTCCTACCCTTTATGCTGTGAATATTTGAAAATAGTGCCGTAAACCAGTTTTTTATTCCCCAACTTGCCAGCGTTTGTTTCCTCCAACCGAATCTGCATCACGCTACCCCAAGAGACCGAATCCGACGTAACCTTGACGTCTCGGCAACTCACGTCAGCGAGGACGCATCGGGTAGACCCCGGTCCGCAACACGGCAAGGAACGTTCTTACGCATTTGGTCCGCAGCTGTAAATGTAACGGGTCGCCAGGCAACGCGCTACCGCCGAGGCCGCTCAAGGGTGCGTCGGACCAAGGATAGAGGGTGACTGGGGGCATGGCGTTGGTGTTGCGCAGTACGTGCTGCTTCAATTTTTAGAATAGATGTAAGCTCACCGATTGTATCGATGCCGACTTGTACCATAGGATATGGCTGCTGTGGGCATTGGGTGGTTTGATGTTGTGAATGTAGTGGTATCGAGTCACGAATTTCATCATCGAATATTGAATGGAGGTCATTTTATGGACTGGTGGTGAGAAAAAACCGAGTCCGGTGTTCATGGAAGCTAAGGATTTCGAAAGTCCTGTTGATGAGCTGCAGAGTTTAGCTGGAGCCTCGAGAACGAGCGCGTCCTCCGCCTCATCCTCGGTATTTGTCTGGTTGGGTACGCATGTGCCCTGGTGGTTCCCGCTGAAACCATCGATTGAGCCTGGTACTCTATTCCAGCCAGGTCGATTGCGACATGCCCTCGTACTTATGCCAGGCCTCGACACCTCCACGATGAAAGTCGATGGTACTCTATTCCAGCCCGGTCGATTGCCACATGCCCTCGTATATATGCCAGGCCTCGACACCCCCACGAAGAAAGTCGATGGCCACCTAATTTCATTTACTGTTGGCCCAGGCATGCGCAGAGCTGAGTACGTTGACAGTCGTCACTCATACATTGGCGTCATCCTGGATGCCTCGAAACTCCGGTATTTCGTAAAAAACAATTGCCCGCAGCTTCCCTCGGGGGAACACTGAGGAGGATGCGGAGCATATAATTGGTTAACGGGGTGTTAAAGTGCGACTTACTTGGGTCGATGGCTAAATTGGTTAACGTGGTTGTGAAATGGGGTGTTAAATTGTGACTTACTTGGGTCGATGGCTAAATTGGTTAACGTGGTTGTAGGAGGGGGTGTTAAATGAGTGAACACGTACACACGTATGCGAAAGGGCGGCGCTGGTCGAAGGGACGGTCGATCATTGTGTTTGTGGATTCGTTGGAATTCATTTCACCGCGACCTTGGACGTCGACGCGCCGTACAAACCAACCGACGAGCGGCAACTGAGCGAGCGAGCGCCGACCTTGAGTATATATACAGCGCGACGGGCGCATGCACTGTCAGCTGTTGAATGTTCTCGAAGCGCGACGGCGCATGCGCATCCACTGGAGAATCAGGAGAATTGTAGAATGTTCTCGAAGGGGAGAAGCGCGCGCGGCACAGATGGTGGGTGACGGTGCATGCGCGCGTCAGCTGTCGAATGTTCGAGAAGGGGGAGAAGCGCAACGGCGCATGCGCGCGCGTCAGCTGCCGATGTTCTCGAAGCGCGACGGCGCATGCGCGCGCGTCAGCTGCCGATGTTCTCGAAGCGTGACGGCGCATGCGCGCTACATTATACAGCTAGCGAATGTTCGTGAAGAGGAGAAGCGCACGCGGTGTGTAGAGGAGGAAGGGTGCACAGATGGTGGAGGAGTGAAGCGCGCGCGGTGTGTAGAGGAGGAAAGGGATGCACAGATGGTGGAAGAAGGAGGAGGAAGCTTGCGGACGGCGCCGCACTACAAGCCTCGAGTATTAGATGCTCCGCATCTAAAAGTGGAATATGGTGAGGTGGTTGGCTGGACTCGGAGCTCAACGACAATAAACGGTCTCGTGCCGTATCACTCACTGAGGGGAGACCCACAAGGCCGTAGCACCCACAGAGGGGAGACCCACCGCCAACGGAGCGCGGACGGCGTCCCTTGTTGGTCAGATAATATAGAGTTGTGACGCAATCCATGCCTCGGGCTCGGGAAGCGCTGAACTGCGTTCCCGGATAGGAAGCCGTTGCACATTGTAGGTGCGAAGTGACACGCCGCTGGTCAAGTAGTTTTTCTAGACCATCAGAGAGGCCTAGACGCCGTCCGCTGATGGTGGAACAGATAGTTTCGGCGGCGGCCGACTTGCGGCTTTTAACAAGGAGGAAGCATTACAGCGTCCTTTGGAAAAAGCATTACCGCATGCTAGCAGCTGACATTTGCCAAAGCTTTTCGACGACTGTTCTTCATGATGTTCTTTACAGAGACATAGACCCAACGCCTGTTCGCTAGGTCAGCTGTTTTATTTAGATTTGGTTCTTTCCTCTTTCTAGCCTAATCTGCCATTTACATGCCCAAAATTATTGCCCAAAATTATTGCCCATTTACATGCCCAAAAAATTTACATGCCCAAAATTATTGTCATGACAACCTAATGCTCCATTTATTTACAATTATGCGCCTTGCACAGAAAACAACACCACCACTGGCGCCAGCCACGTCTTATTGTTTTCGCAATGTCGCCTGTATAAACTCTTTGTTTAAAACTAAGCACAGGAAGTGAGCAGCCTAGTTTGCTTTAGAGCTAACCGGAACGCGAACGTTAACGCTGAAATATTGGTGCTTTTACGCCTGGAAGTCCACACCGAACGTCATTGCCTTTGGAAAGGCAATCTGTGTCTAGGCCAGCGGGCAAGCTCCCTCAGCCCACGGGCCCGATAAAGCAAGAGACGCCTCCCACTCTGACGAATCTTACGCAATGCGTGGCAAAATCACTTATCCTTGGGCGTGACCCAACGCAGCGGCTCCGGATTATGGATCAAGACGAAACCCAGCGGCGGTTCCTGACTGGAGATAATGTGACACAGGCCAGCCGCGTCTCTGATTGGACGTTGATGACGTAAGGGACCACACCGTGCCTCTAAAACAAGTAGACGTATGCGTTCGAAAGAAGATGTCTTAGTTTTTCGAGTCCCTAAGCTGTCGGCCCGAGTGGCGAATATGTAACTCTTCTATTTCTATGCTCTACATAAACCTCTCTTTAACTCACCGTCATCTTGTGCGCTCGTCTATTGCATCTGCACAGAATCAGTGGCGGGCTGAGAAACACATGCTACCAAACGGCTGGTCACCTTGGCGCGAGCTTCGGAGCAGTGGCGCCTTCGGTACCGGTATATCGTCACGCCTTCGTAACAGTTGATTGCAGCTGCGGGATCGACCGGCATCAGCGACATCGATGCGGTGAGCGCCTTATACGGTGAACTGAGGGGAAACCTTCAGTTCACCAGAATACTCTAGCACAGGTTATAGTCGTTTAGAGAAGGGCTGTGTTAAGGAATAAAGTAAGCTTTGATTGTCTTAAGCCAAGTGGGAGCGCTTTGAAACAAACGTTAACGCGGAGGGTGCAAACACGGTAGTGTTAAAAAATGCTTGCGCATCTTGCTAGTAGACTTGTAGTGGGTACGGCAAGTAGATTCTTATCAGGGCCAAACAGCGAGAGGCTAGTGTGAACGATAGAGAACATAAAAGTGAAGGACTTCATCAAAATTTGTGAGGAACTTGGGCTTACTTTGGGTAGTGCGAGCCGAAAGCAGCGATCCTTGAGATCATGAGGGATGAAAGAGTGTCGGCTGAGGAAGTCGACGAGGCCTGGGCGGTTATGAAAGCACGCCGCGAGGAGGCTGAAAGGCGAGAACGTCGCGAACGCGAAGAAACTGAAAGGCGTCGCGAACGTGAAGAAGCTGAAAGGCACGAACGTCGCGAGCGTGAGGAGGCCGAGATACAGGAGCGCCTCGAGTTGAAACAAATAGAATTGTCAATCCTACAGTGTTCGCAGGCGCCCAGCGTAGCTTCTGTAACAGTTCAGGTCATCGGCCAGAAAATTCGCGACCAATTGCCACCGTTCCTAGTAGGCGAGGACATGGCGACGTATCTTGTCAAGTTTGAACACGTCTCTGATCGGAATGATTTGGAGCGGTCTCTTTGGGCGCAAAACCTATTAGCTCTTCTTCCCGGCGAAGTGTGCGACGTAATAACGTGCTTGTCGAGGCAAGTCCTTTGAGAGTTATGACGAGGTTAAGGAAGTGCTCTTGAGACGTCATAAGTTGTCACCCGAGGCTTTCAGGCAAAGGTTCCGGTATGCTAAAAAGGGAATGAGTCACACGTTGACTTCGCATTTCTTCTTAAAGCCAATTTGATTGAATGGCTCAAGGGCGAAAGTGTTTATGACAATCGCGATAAAGTGGTAGAATGCATTGCATTGGAGCAATTTTACCGCTGCATCGCGGTGAATGTCAAGCTTTGGCTGCGGGACAAGCTTGGTGAAGTACAGTTAAACAAGGCAGCAGAGTTAGCTGAAGGAGTACTACACTCGCCGAAAGGTTGCATCGCAGGGCAGTGCGCGTTGAAAAGGATGAAAAGAAAGAGGGCTCTCCAAAAAAAACCTTATCAACGGAAACCCACTCCACACCGTAATTTCAGGAAGGAGCCGTCTTTTACGAAAGACACTCGTAAGGGAAGGGCAAACGGAAGCGGATAAATTGAGTGAGGTTCCTAAACAACGCACTTATACCACACGGGCGTTTGCATCACGGAAGTCGCTAATCTGCTACAACTTTAAAAAGGGAGGGCACATCGCGATAAACAGTAAGCAAAAGTTTACTTTCGCAACAATCCGAGAATCGAAAAAGAACATGCGGTTGTTAGAGCCGTATCTCCAAGAAATTAGTGTGAATGGGAAAACATATCAAGCCCTTCGAGACTCAGCGGCAAATATGGACGTTGTCCATTCTTCGTTGGCGGTCCTCAGGATGACTTTACAGTAGAATGCGAGTGGATTGGGCCAGTGGCCGAGAAGCAGAGTGGTTGCTTACCAATTTCTACGGTTGTCATTGAAGGCCTGTTCGGCTAAGCTTCGCACTGAGGCGGCTGCGGCTGTCGCGCTTCCCGATCGTTTTCTTTCTCTTTTTTCTAATAACTTCGAGCAGCTTCTCAAGAGCAGTGTAAATAATTTTTCTCCAACTTAGTGTACATGGCCCTCAGTCGATCGCAAGCGCGGAAGCTTTCGCAGGCACTTAATCTCGTTCAGTATAGTAAATATCCCCCGCTAAAAAGGCTGATCTGCAGTGACCTTGGCGGCGAGGTGATGATGCCTCGGACAGGGGATTCTCTGGATGAGTCACTCGAGCCGCCCGTCGCGGAAGCAGTCTCTGTCGGTGGAGGAGATGACATGACGCCATCGGATGAGCGCGAGATAGTGCAGTGCTCTCGCCTGTAGCGGGAAGTTGGAGTGAGCTGTCGAGGGATGATAGAGAAGCACTCAATCGAGAGCAGCGTGAGGGCCTCTCGACGAAAGCGCTAATGGAAAGCGTAAACTTCAAAAAAAGAAAAAAAAATATTCTTTCTTTTTGTGAGGAGGCAGGGCTCCTGTATTGGAGCTACACAAATGTGCAAGGTCGCAAGTATGTGCAGCTCTTGATGGCTCAAAAGTATCGTTGCCAACTATTGGAACTGGCGCATGAAAATGCGTGGGCAGGACATCTCGGCATAAAGAAGACCAAGGGTACAGTTTATCTCGAGGTTTATTCGGCCAGATTGTTAGAAGGATATCGAAGACTTTCTAAGATCATGCGACACTTGCCAGTGAGCGGGGAAATCCATGGACAAGTGGAAGGCACGCATGAAGCTTGTGCGAATAATCACAAGAACCTTTTTGGCGCCTCGTAACTGATATCAACGAGCCATTGCCAGAGTCAAGGCAATGTTGACGGTACATCCTGACGGCCCTCTGTGTAGCCACGAAATTTCCACAAGTGATACCACTTCAAGGCCAACTGCAACAAAATTTGACTTGCACAGAATCGCCTAGAACTGAGTTGTACATATACAGAATGCCAAGAGAATGACAATAAAAAAACTAGCACTCACGAATATAATTTATAATCGGTGCTCTTACTGCCACCTAGCAGATGACATGAAGCTCTAGCGGTGTGCCCACGCAAGTCGGATACAACCGGACATAACGTTGGTAACTGCCCGCTGCTGCTGGTGGGTAAAGGTGAGCGTATCACCGTGCTACCATGACGCGAACTCTCTTTTCTGCGTGACCCCTGAATATGAGCAGCTGATTCAGAAACTGAAAGTTGGAGCACGATGCCAACAAAATCCGTGGCCGTGGGCTGCCTGAACATGTATGCCACGGCCGAGACCAGCTTTCACAGTTTTTCCGAAAGGCGTAAGGCTTCGAAAGCTGTGGACGATCGCAGTCAGGCGAAAGGATTGGGGAGCCATAAAAGAGAGCCGTAGTTTGCTCGGCACACTTCAAAGATGATGACTTTATGTACGACCAGTCAGTCTCCACCCAAATGTGGCTACAGATAAAAGGATGTTGAAGCCTGACGCAGTGCTTTCAATATTCCACCACTGCCAACGCAACAATGGCAAGCCCCGACAAGCGTTCAATAAGCGTCGGTGACAAGAGGTATTCGTATTTCCTAGTGTATTTTGAGTGACACTGACATTATTAAAGTGTGACACTCGCACGTATGTAACGATTTCTAGGTCGTAAGGAATGCATTGGCGAGTGCCGAAGCTGCCCTCGCTTCCGACGGACAGTGCAAGCCGTCGACGACTACCAAGGCGCTTAACGGCAAACAGGGAGACAGTGGCATGTGCTCGCCATTGATGGCTGCCGAAGGGATGGAGCTGATGAACAGTAGCACGAGTAGACGCCGAGGCTGGAGTCAGTAATGTGAGCAGTTATTTCAATGCGACGGATTCTGGGACGGCTGATGTAGGACGGTAAGCGGCGTTGTGAACGTGTGTAGGAGTTTTGGTACTAAGGCACGCTGTGCTCGAAATAAGATATCTGCAGGTGGCTGTCATTTGTTACATGGGTGCCTTACTTAGCCGCTTCCCGGACCATGGAAGTTGAGATTAGCTTACCGACCTTTTGTACTACCATCGATTTTCTACACAGTTGCATGTATTACAACTTTTTTGTTTTAAGAAGTCAGTTGCGCAGTCACCTAATAGCCACATGGAATAATATTTGTATAGCTCACAGGTTCGCGTATTGCTGGTGTCTCTAATTGCTAATGTCATGGTTTAATACATGCACTTTTAGATAGAATATGCCACACCACATGCTTCACTTGCGGGCACAGAATTGCAGAGACTGCCTCAAAGTTCAGCCAAACGTATGTTTTAAGAACTCTGCAAATAAAGGAACAATGACAGCTGGCCTTCTGAAAAGCTGTGGTAGGCATCATATTTCAGGCAATATTTCAACATGCAACGCTAATGTTTCACTTCTTTGCTTCTGAAGCTGTACAGACTGAGGAGACCAGCTTATCATATAGTGATCCCCGGCTGCTTCACGCCAGTAAATGACTTTGCTCCACAGCTTGACTTATCAGCTGCCTCAAAGTGTAGCGACACGTACACCGATGAGGATGATGTCATACAACATGCTGATGTGGATGAAGCCAACTCAACTTTTGCTGTCTCAGAATAATGTATGTGGCAGATATTTTGGATCAGCCTTTGTCTTCAGTGCAGATGCCATTAACTGTTAAAAAGTTCTGTTTTTTTTTCTGCAGCCTCAAACAACCTGTCCGTGAGGTTTGCATTGTCAGAAGCAAAATACCTTGTCTTTGACAACTGTGTCATCGCTCTTTTTGAACGGTGCCGCTCATGCCAGGCTGCCTGCAGGGTTCAGAAGGAAGCTGGTGGAAGCCTGCTGCACATCACTGCTACATGACCTACTGCAGCTTGTGTGGTCATGGTAGAGCCAACCAATTAGAACATGAAAGCCGTGGGTGGCAATCTGTTGGCTGGTTAGTTGTTTAAAAATTTTAGTTGCTATTGCTTACAGCCAATGTTACCTGGGTATGTGACTACATGCATGAACACCAGGTTGTACCTTTAAAGGCTAAATGTATGGTTTACCATGATTATGGTAGCTTGAAAGTAAGAAACCACAAAAGAAACACCAACATTTCAAAATCTGACTAAGCTAGCTCACTTATCTGCTTTTTGGTTCCTGGTTGCTCTTTGTTCATTATTTCACTATACTACATGTCACAATAGCACTGTTCAGTGAGGCACTCTGCTGCATAACGCAACATGGCAGAATCATATCTTGGCTACTGAAGGGCATTTGTATAGTAGTGAAATAAAAAGCATCCTTGTGGATTTAAATTGCAGTGTGGGCATAGTTCTTACTCCTGCTCATGTTGCCTCTATTCAGTTGACATCTTGTTCTTAGGCTTAAATCCAAAAAAGCGCTGCGCCTTCTTTCAAGCATTGTTGTGGCTGTTTCTAAGCCTAGGCTGTTCGTTCTTCAGTGTGCCATACTATTTCCATCAGTGT
Organism: Rhipicephalus annulatus; assembly: GCA_013436015.1. Classification (NCBI taxonomy): domain Eukaryota; kingdom Metazoa; phylum Arthropoda; class Arachnida; order Ixodida; family Ixodidae; genus Rhipicephalus; species Rhipicephalus annulatus. The sequence goes on from WOVY01007181.1 coordinate 44,537, forward strand.
ACAAGTTAAAATAGTTCATGCACTTTCACGAACTGCAATGCAGTTGAAATTATGATGTACTTATCACTTTTAAATATTTGTTACAAAACAACTTTGGACAGATCAGCAGGTGCACTTGCTTAAAATATCTGAATCTCTCAGCCTGGCAGGAGATGGGAGGTGCGACTCCCCAGGTCTCTGTGTCAAGTATCTGACGTACACCTTCATTGATGCCAGCCGCGATGTTGCCCTGCACAGAGAACTTGTGCAGGTAAACGCCATTCCTCAGGTCGTGTACTGCCATTTCATGCACGTACCACTCATGCATATTCATGCTGTGCAAGTAAATGAAGTGAGAAACAGAGTTCGAGTGGTGCTACAAAAACTGAAGAGAGGCCTACCGTTCCTGCTCAACATGGATAAATGCATAAGTACGATGGTAACAGACCGTCACAGCTCTATACGAGCTTACCGGAAAAGGGAGCATGCAGAAATCGCTCATCGTTTTGACTGCTGGAATGTTGCGAAAGGCAAGCACACCACAACTTCAGCCTACCAGCATCTGCTGGTTATTTGTAGAAACCCTTCAAATTTCATTTCATGCATATTCATGCTGTGCAGGTAAATGAAGTGAGAAACAGTGTTCGAATGGAGCTACAAGGACTGAAGAGAGGCCTACCGTTCCTGCTCAACATAGATAAACGCATAAGTACTATTGTAACAGACCATCACAGCTCTATACGAGCTTACCTGAAAAGGGAGCATCCAGAAATCACTCATCGTTTTGACTGCTGGAATGTTGCGAACGGCAAGCACACCTCAACTTCAGTCTACCAGCATCTGCTGGTTATTTGTAGAAACCCTTCAAATTTCAGGAATAAAAAAGAAGCTTCTGGCTGCTTTTAAATGCCATGGGCTATCAATCAATCAATCAACAATCAATCAATCAATCAATCAATCACTTGACTTCATTTTCATGAATAGATATATGCAATTACAGGGATTATTCGGACCAATAGCCTACAATGTTCGTGAACGGTCCAATACAATATACAACATAAAAAAAGTGTACAGGTCAGCTTTGAGGTAATCAACTAAAAGCAATGAATAAATACAGATAACACAGTAATACATTTTTCTTTAATAACTTGCAGCTAGCTTTCTATACATAGGCACTTAAGAATACAATGAAAATTGAATCAAGCACTAACATGCTTACTTGTCCTGACTACACAGAAAAAACGATTTACATACCGTGCTAATCTCTACGGGGATCATGTTCTATATTTTTGTTCTATTAAACTCTATCAGTCCTTTCACGTAATATTAGAACATTTGGGCAGATTGAAATTACGATTCGAAGCATGTCGCGTATTGCGTTTAGGAATTGAAAAAAGATCACAAGGCAAAGGTGAATTTCTATAATTATATCATTTAATGAAACGGCAATTTCGTAGTCACGCAACATCGGAACCGAGAGAAGGCGTTGTGATTGAAAAATATTGCATACTGATTCACCTTGGCTTGTGATTTTTAGTGTACGCTTTTGAAGTCTTTCAAGAATTCCTATATAACGGTTGTACATCACACCCCACGGTTCCAGACAGTAACCTATGTGACAATGATACAATGAAAAGTAGAGTGTGCGAAGTATAGCTTGTGGAAAGTATTGGCGAGCTCTTATTAGAGAATAGCAGCCGTAAGCTACCTTTGTGCACACACACTGTACTTGCTCATGCCAGTGTAGATGCTATCTAAAGTGACGACTAAATATTTAAAACAAGAAACTTGTTGAATAGGAGCGTTGTTTATTATTAGGTTTAGAAATTCAGCGTCAACATGTTTACTACGAGAGTGAAATATGTTCAGCAATCCTCGCAAAAATGAACACAGGCTATCGTAACCACCTGTGCTGGTGTGCAGCATCAAGCGATAGTCATGCAGAACTAACTTTGCCCAAGTGGTTGTCGCTCACCAATTATGTCGCCAATAAACATGAAGCATCAATCTCCTATTTTTCCAAGGTGTGCACACGATTAGCTGGCTGATGAGAACATAGTGTGGCTGGAGGGAGGTAGAGTCCCTAATTTTCAGTAAATATTTTCAGAAGCAAATAATTATTTTATATATTCCTATAGGTTCTGATGCCTATCAAAAGCTCAGAGAAATCGCGCATGCGCCCACACTTTTGAAGGATATTGGGCAGCTATCCACTGGCAAATATACATATAGCGGCGAGGCTTTCCATAGAGTTATCAACCAGTTTGCCTCCAAAACCTACCACTACAGCTACAATCGAATGAAGGCCAGGTGATTGCTTGCACAGACGATCATCATATGGTTCATACTTTTGAAAGTTGCCTTGCTATAATTAAAATAATTCAAGCATTGATTATATTTCTCACAAATCAAAACCTAATTTTGTTATATATTGCAGCCTCTATTTGGTACCCTTAAGCCAGGCACTTAGACTGTGTCACACAGCAGTGCTTGCTTGTGTGCAAACAAACTGGCGAAGTTGTGCCCTCGCATCGATCAAAGCTTTTCTCAACTGCCGCGAAGCTGCAAAAAGAAGCAAGCGTGGCCGTTCATGAAGTGCACCACTGGAGTGGTGTACGAAATACCCCTATTGTGCAGGGAGATCTATATATGCCACAAAGGACGCTGCGTCAATTATTGAGTGAGGGAACACGCTCTCACGGCAAGAAATAGAAACGGTTCACATTTAAGCGTGCAGGTCAATTCTTTTGGATGCTCACCATGCTTCACGCAGATTAGGATTCTGGGAAGGAGTGAAAGCAAGTTAGCACGGGAAATTTCGGAGGCCTATCACATTAAGAAACGGAGTAATATTTCTTTTAGCGAAATGTCACTCAACCTGTACGTGTCGGAAGCATGTTATCCAGAAGCATGTGTCCAATAGCTTGATAACGTAAGCGAAGGCCTGATGATGTTGCGCATGTGTTGACAAAAAGTGGGTTTATGATAGCCCGTCTTCTCAATGAATAAACACTTGTGAGTGCCCGTTGCATCTATGCGTTTTCTTCCTTTGTGTGGTTTTGAATTTGGCACGAAGTTGACTATCTAATCGAGACATACAGGTGTTTTCCTTTAAATGTTTTTTCTTCGCAGAGTGCAAATTGCTGCGATGCACTATAATGAAAACAGAGGGCGCAAGCAGGCAACTACTTTTGGTGGTGAGGAAAATTGGCCTGTGCAGTTTAGAATCACCAGGCATGGGAAGACAAGCCTCTCTCCTGGGATGGAAGGACCAACTTATGGTGAATGTTCGTATTTCATACTTTCAGAGACCTAGTAGTATATGACACATCTTTATGGTCTCCTATGAATTTGGTTCACATGAGTTCGACTGCACCTTATTGTGCTTGCTTGTGTGAAACCATCTTTAGTAAATTAATGTAGCTTGTCGATCTAGTATACTTATGCGCACTGAACTACAAAAAAAAACACTTGCCATCAAGGAAGGACTGGAAAAGGATTGCTCCCTTTCTGTTTTGTCTTGAGTCCTTCCTATATTAATAACTGATCGTTTTGGTATTTTAGAAAGCCCCCATCATTTTATAGAAAGTCGCCGCAGTGACAGGAGCATTCTCTTGGCCAAACATCCTTGCCACGATGCCATTTTGTTTATACTTATTTGTGCTTGCGTGGGCATGCGGGTATGTATGTGCGCATAGCCACATTGTCGTTGGCACGGTGCCTCACTGTTGTAGAAACCTGACTGCTGCGTATGGACGCACATACGGACGAGACAGCCATGCAATACCCTGTTTCACTAGCTTCAAATGACAGGGGTGATGTGGTAGAAAGGTGTTTTGTAAATATGTGTACCAACTTGCCCAACAATAGGTTCTTTCCATGTAGAATCTTGCAACTGACTTGCAGTACTGCTGAAAATGTCATCGCATAGATAGGCTATATGTTATATGCTTGAGTGCTGTTCATTAAGTAAATGTAAGATTTTTTAAAATATTGATCATTACGCCTAAATTGGTGCTTCTTATTCAATCAAATTATGACCCTCCTTTATATTCAGTATGCATCAGTGCATAATAAAAAGCACTCGCCTCCCTCCTCTCTTCTCCTTTAGCCTAGGAAGTCTGTAGCTTGACATAGATGTTAGATATTATTGGTTCCATCTAACTCTACCGTAATGTTTTATAGTATAAGATTGTTAGCTATCAACTGAAAATTACTGCTATGTAACATTTCATAAAATAAAGAAAGCAAACAGATATTTATGGTAGATGGTTACCCGCAACATGATCTAGTGGTGCTTGACTGCTGACCTATGGTGATCGCGGAGTCAAATTCCGGCAGTGGTGGCCATATTTCAATAAAGAGCTAATGCTAGAGACCTCTTTTACAGATGCACATTAAAAATGCCAGGTGTTTAATATTTCTGGTGTCCTCATCCATGCCATCCTTGAATCAAATCATTGGTTTTGGGGCACAAAAGCCTTAACAAATTGCATTTTCATCGATTATGGTCATGCAGGAGTGAATGCTCAATTGTGTGCAGACATATTATTACTTCACAAGTGGCCACCTAGTTGCAAACGATAATGAGAACGTTTCCACCCTTAATGAAGCCATAGTAGTTTTTCCCCTCTGGGACCTGCAGGCTATGTGCACTCACTAGTGCTGAAAGGTCTGGACAATTGCTCTAACTAAAGCAGCTACAGCGAGGTACTTGAGGTCAGTGGAATTGGTGAATCTGTTCCCCCATGTGTTTCTGCTGAACATGACAGGCCTTCCGAAGACGACCTGATTGCAGTGCATTGCTCTCGCTTTAACCAGCTAGACTGACCAGATGTGAGAACTAGCTTGAGGAGCATAGGCAGAACTTTTTTTTTCGGGTGGGGGCATCACCTTGTTCAGAACTTGGGGCTAATCAGGCAGATGTAGTCAAGTGTCATTATGTGCTATGTATTGCATTTAGAAATTTTTTGGGTGAGGGTAAGCACGAACTCAGTGTGCCATCCCCCCTGGCTACACTGCTGCCAGGGGGGTGACAGGTTTGCTTAGATATTCTTTTTTCACTCTCAGGCATACTTTTTTGGCTGTGCGCCTACTACTGTGCGCCTACTTTGCCACCATGATATCGCCACTGAAAAAGCTCCATGGAAGTAACGGGACCTTCAATTCGTGGTCGTTACAGTGCGACAACGGTGTGACAAAGCTCTATTGTTTGTTCACATATCCTTCCATACTCTCCCCTGAGGACCCTGTGGTGTTAGTGTTGTAGACCTTGGCACTGTCTTTACACCTGCATTATGCCTGGCATATGCAAGTTAGTACGGTTGCTGGAGCCTAGACCAATGAATAGTCTCAGAAAAAATGCCTGGCGAATATCTAGGTTCTTACAAAGTTCTGACCTTTTTTCCTGATGTCATCACCAACCATTATGCACTATGCTTGTTGTCGTTGAAAGATTTGTCAAGGCATCTCACCCACCAGCAACTTCACCTGCACCACAACATTCACGTGCTGTACCTTAATAGACGCAGATATGCTGACAATGCACCCTGCTCGGTATCTTCCATCGTCTTTTCTTCCATGAAAATTCACAGAATCGCTACTGAACAGCGCAAGGGTAAATGCAATTAAAACGACTTAACCAGGGCCAAGCACTCCTCTACAAACTTGTGCATAACAAAGTGTAAGCGCTCCAAACACGGCTCAAAAGAACCACGGCAGTGATTTTTTTTTCACAATTACTAGCGGCGACTGCCAATAATAACGATTTAATCTACCATCCGAATATCGTTCTTTATATTGTAGGAACTGCATTTCAATTAACCTGCCATTTTTACGCCCCGTATTCTGCTTTTTATGCATGAATTAAACTGACTGGCAACTGAAGTAAAGTCATTCGCCATGGGACTAAACACGGTGGCACTTGGAATTAAATTCACTGGCATGCACGCGGCTTCGCTGAGTTGAAGCTAGGATTAAATATGTTGGCGCTTGCATTAAAGGTTTAGCCCATCGAATAAATAGCTTGGCGCTCAGAATATTTCAATGAGACATGCAGATATTTAATCTGGCACTTGGATTAAAGTGAGCGGGAAAACCGTGTTGTCATGAGGAGCACATAAAAGTACTCATACCTATGTCTGACGCGTCTTCTCACGCGTTCTAGTTACGCATCTTGTCTATTCCAGACAAAATTAACCTATACCCCTGTTACACGACACCTGTAATGTCATTCGCTGCGAATGACATAGGTGTTATTCTCGTTTTGTGGCTGCTACACGGGCACAGTGAATGGTATTCACACCTAATGGCATTCGCCCGTTCAAGTGTTCACCGAACTCATGGAAGCGCGAAAGGTGTAATCTCGTCAACAGCCGCTTGGCAAGAGACGACAAAATCGACACCTCGAAGAAATGTAAATGTTTATTCATCGCTATCAATTTACTGCCCGTTTACATCATTGCTCCTTGGTTTTGTCGTTTTCTTAGTCATGTTTGTTTGTGTTCGTTTCTTTTTTTTTCTGGTTTATGTTCTATCTGCTTGTTTCTGTCTTTCTTTTTGACTTATTTCATGTAGTCTGCTTGGCCAAGCAGTTTTTATTTTACGTTCTCACCTGCGGTGCTCGAGTGTTGGACCTTGGCGAACTTCCTGGGGCACCTGCCCGCCTGGGGAATTTTGCACAATAGACCACACGCCCCGATACCTTAAACAGTTTCGCTTGAGAAAAAGCAGTATAATAATCACTGTGTTTCTGGCTGTCTATCAATATAATCTGACATGGTAGAGCATTATGTGTAGTCATGGTTCAACCTACTGCCGACGTGGTGTGACACAATGTCTCCTTGTACAACCTAACAAACGGTGCGCGTGTACTACTACGACATAAAATGTTCCACAACAGCTTCCGTTGAGGCCTCGAAAAAGAAACAGCAGCAAACGACAGCTATCACATGCAAACATTGCCCCGTAGCAAACATATCATGGGAATGAATAACGGAATTCTCCAACGTCACTATTGGCTTTGCGTCTGGATATTGCACAAGCCTCCTGTATACTCTCAAGATATGCCGTGTGCCCAGTATGGCCAGGCTATACAGGCGGAGGCTAATGTTATGCTGAAATTTCTAGTTCCTTTTGATGTTACTCCCGACGCTATGCGATGAAGCAGGAGCACCCTTCGCTGCAGAGATTCGCATGGCAGAGATAGCTAATACGCTTGAGACTTCTCTGAAATATAACAAATGTAAAAAATGACCTATTAGCTGCCGCCTTACCACCAAGTAAGTTTGCGTGGTGTATGCCCACTTTTCCTGTACACGAAATATATGTACATCAAAGCCAGTCTGGTACTACAAACCCCAACCTGATGAGAAACGGATACGCAGAAGCGTTCGCTCGTAATCTGTCGCTTTGTATGGTGAATATTTATCTCCTTGTCTGCAGGAAACTATATGAGGGCCCCACATTGTTTATTCTCCTGCCGCAATGGGTCGAAATGTGACGCGGAAAAACTGATGGCATGAGCCGGACGTCCCTGAACACAAAATATATTTGTGAGGACTATAGGCCCTATTCTGTGTTTCATCGCGTGCAATTTCGCGTCAAACGTTTGCATGCCACAGTCATCAGCAATACATGTGGCATGCCGTTCATAGGATGTCAGAGGGGATCAGCACAAATGGGTACAAATAAAAAATGAAATATTCAGCGCAACTAACAATACGAAAGTATGCAAAGAAAGATTACACAAACAAAAATGTCTACCAGTGTTTACGCGCAAATATTGCTTAGACAAGAGAGATTAATAACAAGACGTGTTTCTTCAGGTACGAAAGCATCTAGGCAAATCGAACGTGAAAATAATGTTTCCGTTAGTCTTGTTCTCCCGTCATTTGACTCACTGTTAAAGAAAGACTTAGTAATATAAGTGAAGTACCAATTCGTAGGAATAAGCTTCGAACCGTTGCCTTCAATCTGAGAGCCCCAGTAACTGCAGCAGTGCTCCTTAGTGATTTTTTATATCGCACACCATGAAACGTAAATGATATACAATAGTGATCTCTAGTTTATTTTCCTCCATACACCGCAAAAACGTCTTACGCGTATATGTGAGCTCTACTTTGTAGATTTCTCGATTATGTCGTTGTTCTCTTTTCTAGCTTCCACTTCTAGCATTCTTTGTTTCATTGTATGCGTCCCTAATTCGGTGATCATTTTTTTCGTAGCAGAGCTTCTAGTTTTGCATAGATATGAGGAAGTTAAACTCTGACTCCCAAACTTCATCCTATTTACTTCGCACATGCTATTGTGCACTGCAAAGGCATAAATAACGACAAGGTATCATGACTGAGAAAACTAGTTTATTCAAAACAACCATCACTGATCAGTCAAGAACTCACATCATTCAGGCAATATGCTGCAGTCGTAACTACTGGCATTGCAATGAGAAAAGTATATCTTTCGGCCTTTGTCATTGCTTTACTTCGTGAATTCCTTCAAGCATTTCTTCGCAATGTCAGTGTTATTTCGATTTCGCACGCACACCTCATAGACTGCGTCTAAAAAAGAAACAATGGTTATATGACACTGTTCTTTTCTCATTTACAAAAAAAAGTACCGCGACACCTGGGGCTCTTTGAAACATGTGTAACACCATTCAACAGTTGTTACCGTAAATTAACATTCAAAGTCTGGGCTTTCCAATTAGCTGCCTCTTATCTGAAGTAAGGTTTGTTTTAAGTATGCTCAATTTATTACTGTTGTTTCCTCTTCTGCAAAGCTCTCACTTTTCTGCAACTCTCCGAAATCCTGCATAAGCTTTCTGGCGGTAAACTGATCTGGAAAAGCTGAGTATGGATACAAAAACGCAGGTTTTGCCCATGTCTAAGCTTTAGAAAAAAATTTCATATTTTTAGATTGCCGCTTTCATAGCAAGTTAACAACTCCCAATAATCGGTAAGAATAAAGCCTGTTTAAGCATTTTTAATAAAGGCTGATAAACAAATTAGTTTAAAAAGTAGCTGACCTCTCCATATAGGAATCGGTATAACACGGAAGTGGAAAGTGTCTCTACAGAGGTAGTTCAGTGCTTATTACACATTCTTTAAGTAACCCCAACCAGATTGCAAAGACACGTTAAGAAAAGAAAGTGGCTCAAAACTTGCAGCGCGAACCTCAAGCACAAAGCACGCAAGACATTAGCATACACAGGACGAGCGCGGACTAACAACTGTCACAGCTCGACACCTAAAGTGTGGTATTCATACAGAAAGACACAGCAGACAAAGTGAGAGCTCTTGTCGGCGTCAGGTGATGGCGTAGGGTTAGCCAGTAGGCCAGAGCTACGCTGTCGTCGGAGATTACGGGAGCCAACCTGTCGGACTCGCTCGCTGGATTTCCTGCCGACTGGTTGTGCTCCCGCAATCTCTGACGACAGCGCAGCTCTTGCCCCTACGATATCTCCTGCCGCCGACAAGAGCTCTCGCATAGTGGTGCCCCGTCCTCGGACTCCTGTGACCGTGTTCAATCTTTTCTACCTTCGCCTCATTTCCGTACGTGGGTGCCTCTGTCTCTCCTCTTATCTGTATTTCTATCTCTATTCCTATCTCTTTATACCTCCCTCTGCCTTTTAATTCCTCCTTACCCATTCCTCATGAGCTATTGTTGAGGTATCGCACTGTGATGCAGACAGTTACGCGGCTCATTTTTTCTGCTTTTCTCTTTCAAAAATCACACAAGTGTACACAGGACAAGTGCGAACGACTGTCACAATTATTGCTGCGTCGTGTGTTAGCAGCGTGCTACTTTCGTAAATATAATAATAATAATAATAATAATAATTTTTATTTCCATCAGCGATGGAGGAGACTGCGGGTAAAAGTTGCTTGAAAGCACAAGCAACTTGACAGAGGCCCGCAGCCACCCCTACAGTGCAGGCAGCGATGGCAAACATTCACATAGAGAGAAAAAAAAATCACAAGAAACACATATTCGGAATACAGATATGTCTAAAAAAAAAACCATCTCAGTAAGGAAGAATGAAAAAAAAGCAATATTTTACACTATTTACTATGTTAGCATGAATTGATGAAATGCTCGCGCAGTGTTCGTGCAGGAGTTATTTTCAATTCAATGTGTAATTTATGAAATGAATTTAAAAGGGTTGGCAGCGTGTATGATAGCTTCTGCATAGAATAGCTTGTCCGCGCAGTGACCACCTTCCACTGTTCTATGTAACGAGTGCCGTATGAATGGGTGTTTTTGGCAAGATGAGATAACTCGTGGAAAAAACTTTAGGTTTTCTTTTATCTCTCGTTTGAACGCTATACTTAACTTGTAATTGTATAGGGTAAACACGCGGATGACATTTCCCTTCAAGAATAAATCTGAAGTATGGGAATTGTAGGGTACATTGAAAAGCGCCCGTAGAAATTTTTTCTGCAGTACATGAAGTCTTTCAAGATTTGTATATGTCGTCGTACCCCATACCAAAAAACAATAATACAAGGAAGAAAAAAAGAGCGCATTGTAAACAAGAAGCTTTATTTTAAAAGGTAATATCAATCTGTGACGCGCCATCATACCAACCACACGAGATAGCTTGCCTAAGACTGATTCGATGTGTAAATCCCAAAGCATATTTTGCGTGAAGGTAACTCCCAGTATTTTCACACTACTCACTATTTCTATTGTTTCATTTGTGTAAAGGAGGGTGATGTGATCGCAGGTTATCTGCTTAGATTTTGGTCTGAAAATCACGGCTTTTGTCTTTTAGTATTAATTTGCAAAACGTTTGCTGCTGACCATTTTTGGAGCGCCCTTAGAGCAGTGTTGGTGTTATTCTGAAGGCTACCAAGTTCAGGTGACGAAAAAATAGGCTAGCGTCGTCAGCGTACATAACGTATTTCGCATCACTGTAGATATTTACTAGGTCATTGATGTAAACTATAAAAAGAAATGGGCCGAGAATACTACCTTGAGGAACGCCTCTGCTGATGTGTTTTTAAGTCTGAACGGTAATGCTCAATCTGGACGTACTGATGACGATGATCTAGATACGACTTCACGAGGTTTAAGCAGTGCCCGCGAATACCATAGGTTTCAAGTTTTTTAAGTAGTATGGAATGATGGATACAATCAAATGCTTTACTGAAATCAATGTAAAGGCCGAGCACAAGATTCTTGCTTTCAAATTGTGTTAAAATGAATTCTTTTTGTTGTAGCAAGGCTAACTCAGTAGAAAGGTGTTTTCTAAATCCAAATTGGGCTGTAGATATAAGATTGTGCTTATCGAAAAAATTAGACATTTGCACGTGTATAAGTTTCTCCAGCCCTTTGGATAATACTGGTAATATCGAAATAGGTCTATAATTTTTGATATCGTTTATGTCACCTTTCTTAAAAAGCACAGAAACTCTTGCGATCTGCATCCTCCTGGGAAAGATAGCGCTCGCCAAGACAGATTAAAGATGTAGGTAAGAGATGGACAAATTAAATCAAGCACATACTTGATTGGACGAACCTGCATGCCCTCAACGTCACAACTTGAGCTATTTTTAAGCGAAAGAAAAACTGACAGTACTTCAGACTCTGTAAATGGGCGAAGGAAAAAGGAAGATGGATTGCTATCAGGCATAAATTTTGTAATATCAGCAGATGCACAAGAATTAGAATTGCTCACAAAATAATCATTAAATGTATTCGCCAAATCATCGCCCCATATTTCGTGGCCACCAAGAAATAGCTTTTCTACACGTGGAGACGATTTACGGCGATTTAAGACAGTATTAAGCTTTTTCCATAACATATCGGGTTTTTTTCGAGCAGCTATCAAACTCAGCTTGAAAATAGCATTTCCTGTGTGACCTTAGTTCTTTGTTTAGTTTGTTTCTAAGCGACTTGTATTCTTTCAATATGCTTGGTTCCTTACTTTTAATGAACTTGTGATAAAGCGCATTTTTACACTTAGTTTTTTGTAACAATTCAGGGGTTATCCATGGTTTTCTTATTTTTTTACCCAATTTAAACTTTTTTTGTGGGAAGTGACGCTTATACACACGAGAAATTTCATCAATAAGTTTACTGTATGCAATGTCAACGTCGTCTATTTTCAGAATTTGCGGAATATCGCTAAGTAGCAATTCAGCTCTAAAATTATCCAAACCTGTTTGTGTAATATTTTGAAAAGAAATGTACTGATGCTTTTCATTTATCGTGAAATTTTGCTTTCTTAGTAGAGCAAATATTGGGAGGTGGTCACTAAGGTCCCACGTTATTACACCACTGTTGGCTTTTGTAGAATCGATATTAGTAATAAATAAATCTAACAGTGTTTCGCTTTCAGTAGTTACCCTTGTCGGTACATAGATTAAATTTTCGCATCCGTTAGAAGTCAGCATGGTTAACATGGCCTTTTGTGGTGCAGAAATGGTCAACAGGTCGATATTAAAATCACCAGCAGACACCAAATAATCGCCAGTTTCTGAAACAAATGATAACAGCTGTTCATAGAAACAAAAGAAACTAGGAAGATTTCCACTTGGTGGTCTATAGCAAACGGAAAACATACAGTCATTCACACGAGCTGTTATTATTTCAAAATCATCACAACAGATACAAAAGTTGGAAAGCAGCTCGCAGTTTACGTGCTCTCTTAGCAACAGCATAACGCCACCGCCTCGGCGATTAGTTCTGTTTACACAATACGATTGATAAGACGGAAAATTGAACAAATCACGATCATCCCTGCACCAAGTTTCACTAAGCATTACTGCATCAAACAGAAAATGAAAACCATTGATGAAGTCATTTATATCTTCTTCCTTGTTATAGAGTGAACGAACGTTTAGATGAAGGCACTTCAAGGAATGTGCGTGATGACTTGTCACAAAAGCGTCTAGCTCGTGTGGAAGAAAGGGACTTTGACTAGCCATTTTGAGGAATGAAATAATCTAGATACAGTCAGCAACTAGCAGGCTTAGACGGGAAAGTCGGTCCTGTGACGCACTACTAACACGGAATCGCCGTCAGATTTGCGCAGCAGGATTTTCCCGTTCTTGTGCCATGCGTATTTGTACCGATTTTCCCTCGCCCATTCCTTAGCCTCTCGAAGCAGTTGCCGACTTTGGCTGGTCAAGTTCTCTTGGATGAACAGGCTTGATTTCTTTTCTCTCAGTTTTGACCGGTTATGCAGCCATTCGTCTCTAACAGATTGTCTGACATACCGAACGATTATACCTGGTGTTTTGCCAAATTTGCATGGGAGGCGGTGAATGGCAGCGACGTCTGCTGCGTCCAGTGCACAAACGTCAATCATGCTGGCAACAAAATTTACCTTTGCAAGCAAATTTTCACCTTCAGAGACGCTTACACCATGTATTTTCAAGTTAAACTTGCGGCTTCTCCACTCGAGCTCATTTAAATCGGCCTCAAGTTTTTTTGAAGCATCATCACTAGCGCAGGTGTCCTGTTCAAGGCGTTCAAGTCTTTTCCGTATTTCTTTCGTATCTTTTTCTTGTGCGGCAAGCCTTGTCAACATCTCATCGTACTTGTCCGACATGAGCTGTATCGACCGCTCGATGTTTGGCACTGTTTCCCTGAGCGGCAACAACTCGTCTAACTTCTGACTTATGCCACTGAGAATAGATCTGATGTCAACTTCAGCTTCCGGCCTCCCTTCAGTAATCTCGACACTTTTTCCACTATCTTTGCACGTAGAGCAAACCCACTTTTGCCTAGCCGATTCGGACTTCTTTTTATACTGTTTTTCTGATATGCCTGCACATGTTCCAATGTGAAAACAGTGGCTACACTCGCCACATGCCACCGACAATTCATCGGATTTAATGGCATCGTTACATGTAGGGCATGCATTTAGTGTCGACATAGTACCAGGAAATGTAGCACACAGAACAAATACAATTCACTTGGCAGCAGCGGCAGCACAGAAAACTCGCTAAGAACAACAAAGCAAATTTAAACCGGGCGTGAACTAACCTGCGCAAACAGACGAAAATCAGTAGATCTGCCGGTTCTGCCACCGCTGCTGCCAAAGAGCCGCTGTCCTCAGGGTCGGTGACTTTTATAGTGAAGCTCGGTGATGGTGGTGGCCCCCAGCGGTAAGATCGTCGGTAGCTTCAGTTGGAGATATCAGTTGATCCGAAGAAATCGCGGCGTGAAAATGGCACACGATGCGATGAAACTTGATAGCAGGGAGATGGTTTCCACACAGGCCACCGACAGGAAGGCAGTGGTCGACGAAAAAAAATCTGCGCAAACAGACGAAAATCAGTAGATCTGCCGGTTCTGCCACCGCTGCTGCCAAAGAGCCGCTGTCCTCAGGGTCGGTGACTTTTATAGTGAAGCTCGGTGATGGTGGTGGCCCCCAGCGGTAAGATCGTCGGTAGCTTCAGTTGGAGATATCAGTTGATCCGAAGAAATCGCGGCGTGAAAATGGCACACAATGCGATGAAACTTGATAGCAGGGAGATGGTTTCCACACAGGCCACCGACAGGAAGGCAGTGGTCGACGAAAAAAAATCTGCGCAAACAGACGAAAATCAGTAGATCCGCCGGTTCTGCCGCTGCTGCCAAAATGCGGCCGCATTAGGGGGCAAAGTGACTTTCGTCCTCTCCCGAATTACGAGTCTGATAAGCGCATGCGCAGGAGAGACCACGCTCCGTGCAGGTGGTGCTTCGTAGAGGCGATGACCTTTAGAGCGCGCCCAATGCAGTGCCATTGTGCCACCTCACCACTGATAACAAAAACGCGCTAATGTTTTCAAGCTCTGAGGACTGCCAAACGGTGTATAGTGCAGATGATTGGCTTGTCAGTAGCATATCATACAACGTACGCTCCGTGGCGTAGTGGTTCGCGCCGTGCACCTATATTCTGGAGGCTCCTTTTTTGATTCCGCGTTGACCAATACTTGCCTTTTGGTAACTTTTTTGATATATCAAGGTAAATATTTTTCAACGTCACTTCCGTAAAGGAAGTACGTTGGTGGAGCCGTCGTAAGCCCTAACAAAACCACTTAGGTGTTGAAATATGGCCAAGCAAATTAGAAAGCCGGGCCAATTTTAAGTCATGAAATTTTATTTATTGGGACTAATCCAGTATTTTGAAGGTGTCCAGATCAGCAGCTCTGCCGACAACACAGATAGTCACAATGCGCGCATGGCGCAATGAACACAACAACGAAGTACGTTTTTGGGGTAATTTGTTCTTCACAATGGCGAGGGCTAGTCACAGTTTCTGGTCCGAAAGATGTTCCACTGGGCCATATGAACGCAGGCCATTGTAGAACGCAGCACGTTGTAGGAACCCATAACTGGAACAGTCCTTCGCTAGTGTGAAGGACATGTTACCCAAAGATAATTTACCTGGTATGGCGTGCGTTTCCCTATTTGTGGATTGAAACTACCTGTTGAAATCCGCGGCACTTGGTGCTTAAAACTGCACAATGATCACTTAAGCAAGAGAAATGTAAAATTAAGTGCTCTGGCTGAGCACGCCTCAGATGGGCATAAAATCGACTCGGTGAAGGCACCTGTTTTCGCCGAAGCAAATACAGACCACTCCGCGTACTCTTAACTGGTACGAGAGCAATATACCGTCGCTGCATGTGCGACTCCTGCGTGATATTCATATGTATACTTAAGGAAAAGTGCTCGGACACATTGTTTTGGTCGGAGAAGACTTCTATATCGCTGCCGAAAGCATACTTAAGCTACAATAAAACTATGTAGTTGCTGTTAAACCACAAGATAATGTGAAACCAGGTGTAAAATTATATCACTCACGTTATAAGGAATAGTTAGTACTTATCGGCGGATGTCTCTTTTATACTTTGTTGATGTATGAGCCTGTTACTTGTAGCTCCCACCTTTTTAAGATTCATGTTTTCTTACCTGCGTGTCGACCGGCCCAGAGTTGCTGAAGATATATTTTGAGGACACTGCAAGTACGATTCTTGTCAGTTATTAGTAGCTGTTCAACCTTGCGTCCACAATTCCTAAAAAATGTGCATTTATACATATCATTACCCCGTTCATCACAATCAGCTGAAATAGGCTTATAGCAAGACAAGGGCAATACATTAGCAAGCATCGCGCTAACACAGCCAAAAAACAACCACAAAAAGTAGCACATTTCATCACCAAATTTTTATCCCTTTCAATCACGGTGTTTACAAATGTACACGCCAAGTTCAATGCGAACGCCACGTACCGTGTGTTTTATCAAATGAATAGAAAATTATCGTGCGCATTTGCGAAAGCCTCTTGAACGGAAAAAATGGCCGTCATTTATCTTCATTATGCTTGCTGCAGAAAATCACTTTGCTAGTTACACTACCATGTCTGACGACTGTTCGACGTGACACGTTCAAGGACCATTGTTACAAGTATTTTTTCTTCGCTCGAAACAGACATAACCAAAAAACAAACAGCATGCACTTCGCACCTAATGCTTCGAGTTTTGATTGCGATAGCATTTATATGAACACTCTCGGTTGTATTTTGCCAACGCCGTCAGCGTGAGCGTTGCCGTCACTCACCGTATATGTATATGTACCTAATAAAATAAAAATTCAAGAAACGAGAAAATTTTGAACAAGACATTTTCATCATTATCATTTTCATTTTTTTCAGAATGGATTTAACGTAATTACTATGGGAAGGGGAGAAGTTTGTTCTTAGCGAAGCAAATCCTCGTAACCGGCTGGCCCACTCATCGTTGATTATCTTAAGACCAAAATTCTCGTGCCTACAAAAACTGGCATCCCCGGGGAATTATTCATAGAGCTCAATACATATGGCTCTTCTAAACAGCAAAAATACTTTTATTAAAAGCACTCTTGCACTAAACAATGTTTGTTGTAGTTAAATGTGGCTAGTTGTTTTATAAAATTTTTGTATGCATTCGTTCACGTTGCAGAAATTTATACGTTGTACTTATAGAATTCACACATTTTCTTACAGAGAGTCTCCCTTCAGCCAAGTGCTTCAGCCAACCTATGTGTACTTCTGTACGATAGAAGTCAATAAAGGGAAACCAAAATTCAAACAACTTTTTGTGCTCATAGACTAGTTAGGAACAAATTATACGGATTATTGTAGAATCGCTCATTTGACATGTCGGGCACCTACATTTTCGCTAAGAAGCATTGGTGCGACCATCGCTGCTCACCGTCAAAGGGGTAACGATTATGGCAACAGCACTTCTTGTTCCTGATTTGAAGTTTTTGGCAACGTCTGTGTTAGTAACTAAGTTAAAACGTGATGTTGGATGTAGTAACACTAATGAAACTTAATTCATGGTGACCGACGATTTCTATACTCGGGGACATCTTTCTGTGGTAATGAAGGCAAAGCTACGGGGCGGAGCTCCTGCACTTGTACGCTTCCGCGAAGTAGTCGGGTTCACCTCGCGTTTCAAATGACGGTCGTCTTCAGGCAATCGTGCTGCACATAATTTGATACGTCTGCTTACGCAGCTAATCGTAAGTGAAATTCGACACAAGCTCCTTCGGCAAGTCATCAGAACAGCTGGAGGGTGACGCACGCTTACCTATATACGAAGGCGCCATTTTGACCGTGTGGTACACGTAACACGTGCGACGTTTCTAGACGCGCAAAAGCGCGAAGCGACTTTTCAAAAAACAACAGATATGTAATATGTTAAGTGCATGCAGCATCTTTTTACAAACAGCGTTTAATGGGAAATGAAGTTGTTACTTTTTGTTATTTTCTCGCGGAAAACACGGGCGAATTTGTGGCACTATAGTCTACGGCAGTGGCAGACGCCCACTTTAGCTCCGTAGCCTTTCCTTGATTGCCACAGAACCTTGTCCCCGATTACAGACATTCTAACTTCCTTGTAACACTGTCTATCGGCACCATGATGAAAAGTGTGTGCAAACATTATGAGTGATGGTGAGAGTTAGGCTAGCAACGAAACGCTATTAGCGTAGCTAAGTTCACATGAAGTTAATGATGTTTTGGACGTTCATCTGCGCCCCCGATGACGAAATCATACAAAGCTTATTAAGCTGCGGGGATCGAGTCATGAAGCATCGTCAAGAGGACGTTCAACAAGGCAACATCCGAGAATTCTCGAAAGTTTAGGAAACATTAAAGGTTCCTTTTTAGGAGTTGAACCGAATAGCAAGCTTCTGTGTTTAGTGTGTACAGGCACAGTAGCGTGTCTGCCTTTTGTAGAGGGTTACCGGTTTTAAACCACGAAGTCTTTATGATACCCCCAATTACCCCCGATTAAAACGGGCGCTTGTTCCACATAGTAGTACTGCAGTATTTCATGTTGTTTTGTGAAGCATGTGTACAGGATGTGTATGTTTGTACAGCATATGTGTCACATTCACTTCATTGCCGAGCAGAGGAAGTCATTTGCAATGTATTACTAAAGGGTGTTCTACAGTGCTAAGAAAGCTCAACAGAACCCTTTCTTAAGGATAGCGCAGCAGCCTAGCAAGAAATGACAAAATTCGGTTCGAACGCAGATGTCAGACTATTCCCAATCGTACATTTAATAAAAGCGCGTGATAAGGAAATCGTTTAAAGAAAAAAAACTGGTCTGGGGTGTCGCATTACTAGCGACCACCTGCCAGTAATGCACTCCCTGGCCAGAGTAGGATTGGCTACCCTGCTGCAGCACCTGGCTACAACATCCCATGAATAAAGCCTTTAAACATTGGCCCCCCTTCCCTAGCGGCTGCGAAGCGACTGTTCAAGGCAACGGTCAGAACTGCGACGCAGGAAAGGTCGCTAAGAATCTCTGGTTCCGGAGAGGCCACCATTGAAATCTTAGGTTGGCTACCTTCAACGCTAGAATGCCATCTAGCGAGGCTAGTCTAGCTGTCCTATTTGACGAATTAGAAGGTGTTCAACAAGATATTGACGCAAGGCAGACGCAGTATTCAAACTACGTGCGCTAGTTCGTGCGGCTCCCCAAGAGACCAGCGGCCCGATGATGAGACAAGAAAAGGCCATGACGGCGCGCGCCTCCTCAGCACGGGATTTGGATGAAGAAGTCGTGGTGCACCACTCGAGGGTTTCTCGGAAGCGGTTAGGTGGTTCTCGGTGCGAGTTGAGTGGCTAAGTACCGGATAGTTTTTAATTTTTGCCTGGTATTCGGTGTGTTTTTTATTATTTCATGCAGGATAATTTTTGTTAACTTGATCTAGTCTTAAGGCTGTACTGATGTCGAGGAATTCTCCGGGGCAGGAGCATTTCCTGTGGACGGCCTCGCTACACAATGATGACTTACATCTTGATTTGTTTCTCCGCAGTGGCGTGAGCAATATTCCCGTCGCTCTGGTACCTTTGGGTGGAAATTTCATTAAGCTGAATAACCCTAAGGCGACACAAGAACATCTCAATGCCGCGACCCCAAACTACCAGAGCATAACCGACGTGCGGCAGTTTGGTCGCGGTGGCATTGTATGTCGGACACCAGATCAGCAATGTGTAAAGGATCTTCTTAAGTGTTTTTTCCTTTGCTTCGATCCCGGTAGGTGCGTATATACCACAACATCTCGCATGCACTAAAGGCATTGGGTTGACGCACAACTAAGCCCTGCGGAGACGCTAGAGAAGCTGTCGGTGGCAGGTGTGGTTGCAGTTTACCGGTGCAATAGACTCGTTGACAACAAACGACATCCCACAGAGTCAGTGATTGCGACTTTTGCAGGTACGTCGTGTCTGTCAGAAATTAAAACATGGCCATTAGTATTTCGAGTAGATCAGTTAGCGTCCCGCCCATTGCAATGTCAGAACTGCTGGAGGTTTGGACATACCTCTCGTGGCTGCAAATCGGAGAATCGACGTCCCACATGTGGTGAACGCCACTCAGATCAAGATTGCAAGGCCCAAGATGACTTGTGTTGCTTGTGCGGTGGACATTATGCAGCTGATTTCGCAGAGTGCCCAATGCGCCATGAAGAAGTACAAATACTAGAAATCCTAGACAAAAGGAGATGCCCTAGAAAGGAAGCCAGCTGATACGGAGAGAGCCCATGGCTATGCTGGCGTTACAGCACGTCATTCATGTCAGGATACTAATATCGCGCAGGCAGTTGAGGTTGTGGTAGTAAGAGCTATGGCTACAGTTATGGACCAATTGGTAGCTAGCATCTTCGAATGCATAGCACAAGTTTTCAGTAATCAAATTACTAAACTCTCAATTCCAACTGCTTTGGGTAATCCTGAGCCCAATAAAATACCGACTACCAGTGATGCTACTGCAGTATGTAATGATGAGCTGAATAATGCGGATAACATCCAGGGCTCCTCAGAGTGCATAAAAAACGTTGAACGAGATCAATTATTAGACCTAAGTTTGTCTACTGTTGTCGAGCTTGATGCTCAGGCACAGAAACGCAGCCGGTCCTCATTGAACCACGACGATTCAAGTTCCCTTCCGTCATATCCCAAAAAGACGCTGTCTAGTAAACTACTTAGAAAAAGTATTTTAAAGAAAGCTATTTCTGCAACAATTCTTACACCAAAATAGCGTCCCTAAGAAATCTGCAGTGAAATTGTCGTTCTCGATTTGCTGCTCTTACTGATTTACATTTCTTGTGTGATAAACTAAATCCCCATTTAATCTTACTTCAAGAATCTTGGATTGCTCCTGATACTAATATTCATTTTAAAAATTACCGTTTCTTCAGACTAGACCGCCCTACGAGAGGTGGCGGAATAGTGACAATGATTTCGAACAAACTTTGCCACAAAGCCAAACTGATGTTAAAGTTCGTCTCTCCGGCATATGAAATATTAGTTGTATGCTTAACTCTCCAGAGCGGGCAGGTTTTGTCAGTAGTAAATGCTTATTTTCCTTCATGAGTACATGACAGTCGGCCATTAGATTCCTTAATAACCACGTGTGGAGGAAACGTTTTACCAGCAGGTGATTTCAACTCCCACCATGTCACATGGGGAGTAAAAACTGATAAGTGTGGCAGCCGATTGTGTCATTGGGTCCAAGATAATCATTTTTTTATGTCAGAATTCGGGAAGATTAACATACGTATGCAGCCATACTTTTTCAGCGCTAGATTTAACTTTTACAAGCTCCAACCTTAATGTTTCATCTTGGTCAGTCGTTGATTGCGCAACAAAGAGCGACCACATACCGATTACTTTTGAAATAGAAAGTCAGATAGCCTCATCAATCTCTATTACTCGTACGCATATTAACTATTTAAAAATTTACGGATTCCTTCATTTATTCACTGTCTTCGTTGTCAGATGATAGCTAGATGACAAAGGCTCGGAGCTTAAATTCTTTATTAAAGAATTCCCGAGAGAAATTTGAATTCGTGGTGTCGTCAGCGAATCATAACTCGAATTCTCCTTGGTGGAAAGGTGAGTGCTCTAGGGACTATAGACGCAGAAAGGCAGCATGGAAAAAGCTTTTGTGCAATCAGTTCCCTCCAAACTAGAAAGACTACCAGTTCATTGCAGGTGTTTTTAAACGAACAGTTGCCAAGTAAAAAGAAGATTACGAAAGGCAGAAGTTCGATTATCTTTCTAGATCTAAGAATAAAAAGCGTTATTTAAATTCCTACGTAGAAACAAAATGATTCCACAATCAATAAATACAGACTCTATCATTTTGTCGGCTGAAGAAACAAAAGCTTCATTAGAAGTGATTGGTAAGGAATTTGAGCAACGTATTTCCATACAGCTATCACCACCTCCTTCACCGGCGCGAAGGGACGAGGACTTCACAGATGTTTCCAGACATGAATTATCGCAAGTGTTAGCTAACTTGCCATGAGCGGCTCCGGGCCCTGACGGTGTTACCTCGTTCATGCTGAAACTGATGCATGAAGAGTGCGAAGTATACCTATTGGATATAATCAACTATTCTTTAAGTACGCCATGGCTAGCCATTGGAGTGGAAAACAGGAAAGGTAATACCAATACTGAAAGCTCCGGGCAAAGGATACGTTTTGGATAACATTAGGCCCATTCCGTTAACCTCAAACTTCGTAAAGGTAATTGAGAGAATCCTAAACGTTCGAATAACAAATTTCTTCAATGAAAGAGAAATTCTGAATCTATCCCAAATTGGCTTCAGATCCAGATGCTTCATATGGCAGGCCCATATAAACCTACAAAGTCGCATAAAATTAGCTAAGCGGGAAGGAAAATACGCTGCGCTCGTCACTCCCGATATGGCAAAAGCGTACGACAGCGTTGAGCATATAGTGTTAATCAGCCAGCTGCACAACCTTAACTTCCCAAACAATATACAATCATGGATAGCAGAATTTTTGCGCAATAGAACGTTTTATGGTTACAAAAACGGCATCTCGTCTTCTAAATATGTGCAAACAAGAGGTGTCCCGCAAAGGGCCGTCCTTTCCCCGATGTTGTTCAATATGTTGATGAGCTCTGTACCTCGGCACCAAGACGTCCACACTTATGTATATGCGGATGACATCGCATTCTTTTCATTAGCAGAGGACAATCATAGGCTATTTAAAATATTACAGACATACCTAACGGCCATAGAAATGGGGCTTGATAGCTTACATCTGTATTTATCTGTCAAGAAATGTTCTGTTTTAAACATTTCCACTCAAAGACCCTTTCACATTTCGCTCTCCTATCACCTGGATCATACCTTAAGGAGTGAATGTGAAATATCTGAGTGACCTATGACCAATCAGTGTCTTGGAAAACACACATTGAAAACATTGCAGCAAAGGGAGGTCCGTGCGATGGGGAATATTAAGCAGAATTAGTATTAGTCGCTTAGGTATGCGGAGAAATACTCTTATCTCAGTGTATTGTATGTACATTCGCCCGGTGCTTGTGTTGAGTGTGTGTTATACGCGGGGGCACCTGCCTACAATATACATCCTGTGGTAGTCATAGAGAACCTTTGAGACTATGCTTAGGTCTCCCCAAGTTTGTTTTCAATCAAGATCTTGTATCTTGAAGCTAGTGTTCCCTCACTTGCGACCCGTTTGAAATTGTTAGCTACACAGGCATTTCTTAGGCTCTATGAATCGCCGCTAAGATGCTTAGAAACAGTTTTTTATTGACCGTCCTGACTTGTTTTTTGGACAATACTGGCCGAGATCTCGTATACCACAAATTTTGGTTATATCGTGCTTTTTAGGTGATTTAGATATTCAAATTGATGCTGTTCCTTTATACAGTACCAGTAATTATTGGTACTGAATAAAGAAACAGTGCTAATAAGTTTACAGTTTGATGATATATATATATATATATCCCACATGGATACGCCAAATAACTCACGGCCCTCAGTCCTCAGCAGCTGCGAAAGCAACAGACTACGGCGGCGGTCAGATCTGCAACGCAGCAGAGGGTGCTAAGTATCTCTGGACTACAGGCCGCCATTGGAACCTGAACTTGGCAACGTTTAACGCTAGAACCTTATCTAGTGAGGGAAGTCTAGCTGTACTATTCGAGAAGCTAGAGGGTGTTGAATGGGATATAATAGGGCTCAGTGAGGTTAGGAGGACAGATGAGGCCCTATACCGTGCTACAGAATGGGCACGTTCTTTGTTATCAGGGCTTGGCAGATAGAAAAGAAACTGGGAGTGGGGTTCCTAATTCACAGAAACATAACTGGCAACATAGAGTAATATTATAACATCAATGAAAGTGTGGTAGGTATTGTAATTAAACTGAATAAAAGATACAAGATGAAGGTAGT
>WOVY01007182.1:0-28660 GCA_013436015.1 Rhipicephalus annulatus
AGCATCATAAAACCGCATTAAACAATGTCAGCTAGTAGATCAGTGTTTTTTCACCATTACAAGTCGGAAACTGCGACATTTAATGTGAAGCGCATAAAACCGTCGTAATGTGCAGAAAGCATTGTAAAGTAGCGAGTAAAACGTTTCTAACGATAGAATTGCGAAGGTTAGGTTAGGTTGGGTTATGTTAGTTTAAGCTAGGTAGCGTCGTGAAACCACCAAAAGCGACCTCATCTACGAGATAGTTGTTTTTTTGTTGCGAGTACGAACTGCGATAGCTGAAATATTGTGAAAGCACACAACACGGCGTGAACTAGCCAGATAGTGCGTCTTGTACCGTTACAAGTGCGAAACTGCTATATTGTGATATTCTCGTGAAAGCGCATGCAAGCATCGTGAAACCTTAAATAACGATGTCATTGAGCGAGATACAGCGTTCTGTACTGTACTAAGTTGGTGAAAAACTGTGAGAGTCATGCAAATATGTAATTGTGAGCAAAACAGTGTAACAGAGCGTTTATTAGATAGAAGTGGAAGGTTAGGTTAGGTTAGGTTATGAAGCGTTGTAAAAGCCGCATTAAGCAATGGTCAGCTATTTAGATGCAGTGTTTTTCACCATTACAAGTCGGAAACTGCGACATCTAATGTGAAAGCGCATGAAAAGCCGTCGTAATGTTGTCAGAAAGCAGTGTAAAGGAGCGAGTAAACGTTTTCTAAACGATAGAATTCTGAAGGTTAGGTTAGTTGGGTTATGTAGTTTAAGCTAGGTAGCGTCGTGAAACCACCAAAAAGACCTCATCTAACGAATAGTGTTGTTTTGTTGCGAGTACGAAAACTGCGAATGGCTGAAATATTGTGAAAGCAAACAACACGGCGTGAACTAGCCAGATAGTGCGTCTTGTACCGTTACAAGTGCGAAACTGCTATATTGTGATATTCTCGTGAAAGCGCATGCAAGCATCGTGAAACCTTAAATAACGAATGTCATTTAGCGAGATACAGCGTTCTGTACTGTCCATAAGTCGGTGGTGGTTTTTGAAAAAGTGATGGTCATGCAAATATTAATTGTGAACGACGAAACAGCTTAACAGGGCGTTTTAGATACATGTGCGAAAGGGTTAGGATAGTTCAAGACATTTGAAGTCATCATAAAACCGCATATAAACAATGTCTAGCTATTGAGATGCAGTGTTTTCACCATTACAAGTCGGAGGAAACATGCGACATCTTTATATGTGAAAGCCGCATAAACCATTGTAAGTTGCAGCAAGCATGTCAAGTAGCGAGTAGTAAATCGTTTCTAACCGATAGAAATTGCGAAGGGTGTAGGGTTAGGTGGGTATGTTAGTTAAGGCTAGGGTAGCCGTCGTGAACCACCAAAAACGACCTCATCTAACGAGGATTGATGTTGTTTTGTTGCGAGTACGAAACTGCGATAGGCTGAAATATTGTGAAAGCACACAAACACGGCGTGAACTAGCCAGATAGTGCGTCTTGTACTGTTACAAGTGCGAAACTGCTATATTGTGATATTCTCGTGAAAGCGCATGCAAGCATCGTGAAACCTTAAATAACGATGTCATTTAGCGAGATACAGGTTCTGTACTGTACTAAGTTGGTGAAAAACTGTGAGGATCATGCAAATATTTAATTGTGAACGAAACAGTGTAACAGAGCCTTTATACGTACAAGTGCGAAGGTTAGGTTAGGTTCAAGTCATGAAGCATCATAAAACCGCATTAAACAATGTTAGCTATTGAGATGCAGTGTTTTTCACCATTACAAGTCGGAAACTGCGACATCTAATGTGAAAGCGCATAAACCGTCGTAATGTTGCAGAAAGCATTGTAAAGTAGCGAGTAAAACGTTTTCTAACGATAGAATTGCGAAGGTTAGGTTAGGTTGGGTTATGTTAGTTTAAGCTAGGTAGCGTCGTGAAACCACCAAAAACGACCTCATCTAACGAGATAGTGTTGTTTTGTTGCGAGTACGAAACTGCGATAGCTGAAATATTGTGAAAGCACACAACACGGCGTGAACTAGCCAGATAGTGCGTCTTGTACCGTTACAAGTGCGAAACTGCTATATTGTGATATTCTCGTGAAAGCGCATGCAAGCATCGTGAAACCTTAAATAACGATGTCATTTAGCGAGATACAGCGTTCTGTACTGTACTAAGTTGGTGAAAAACTGTGAGGTCATGCAAATATCGTAATTGTGAACGAAACAGTGTAACAGAGCCTTTTACGTACAAGTGCGAAGGTTAGGTTAGGTCAAGTCTTGAAGCATCATAAAACCGCATTAAACAATGTTAGCTATTGAGATGCAGTGTTTTTCACCATTACAAGTCGGAAACTGCGACATCTAATGTGAAAGCGCATAAAACCGTCGTAATGTTGCAGAAAGCATTGTCAAGTAGCGAGTAAAACGTTTTCTAACGATAGAATTGCGAAGGTTAGGTTAGGTTGGGTTATGTTAGTTTAAGCTAGGTAGCGTCGTGAAACCACCAAAAACGACCTCATCTAACGAGATAGTGTTGTTTTGTTGCTGAGTACGAAACTGCGATAGCTGAAATATTGTGAAAGCACACAACACGGCGTGAACTAGCCAGATAAGTGCGTCTTGTACCGTTACAAGTGCGAAACTGCTATATTGTGATATTCTCGTGAAAGCGCATGCAAGCATCGTGAAACCTTAAATAACGATGTCATTTAGCGAGATACAGCGTTCTGTACTGTACTAAGTTGGTGAAAAACTGTGAGGTCATGCAATATCGTATTGTGAGCGAAACAGTGTAACAGAGCGTTTATTAGATAGAAGTGCGAAGGTTAGGTTAGGTTAATTTATGAAGCGTTGTAAAACCGCATTAAGCAATGTCAGCTATTGAGATGCAGTGTTTTTCACCATTACAAGTCGGAAACTGCGATATCTAATGTGAAATCGCATGAAACCGTCGTAATGTTGCAGAAAGCATTGTCAAGTAGCGAGTAAAACGTTTTTCTAACGATAGAATTGCGAAGGTTAGGTTAGATTGGGTTATGTTAGTTTAAGCTAGGTAGCGTCGTGAAACCACCAACAACGACCTCGTCTAATGAGATAGTGTTGTTTTGTTGCGAGTATGAAACTGTGATAGCTGAAATATTGTGAAAGCACACAACACGGCGTGAACTAGCCAGATAGTGCGTCTTGTACCGTTACAAGTGCGAAACTGCTATATTGTGATATTCTCGTGAAAGCGCACGCAAGCATCGTGAAACCTTAAATAACGATGTCATTTAGCGAGATACAGCGTTCTGTACTGTACTAAGTTGGTGAAAAACTGTGAGATCATGCAAATATAATACTTGTGAACGAAACTGTGTAACAGTAGTCTTTTACGTACAAGTGCGAAGGTTAGCTTAGGTCAAGTCTTGAAGCATCATAAAACCGCATTAAACAATGTTAGCTATTGAGATGCAGTGTTTTTCAACATTACAAGTCGGAAACTGCGACATTTAATGTGAAAGCGCATGAAACCGTCGTAATGTTGCAGAAAGCATTGTAAAGTAGCGAGTAAAACGTTTTCTAACGATAGAATTGCGAAGATTAGGTTAGGTTGGTTTATGTTAGTTTAAAATAGGTAGCGTCGTGAAACCACCAAAAACGACCTCATCTAACGAGATAGTGTTGTTTTGTTGCGAGTACGAAACTGTGATAGCTGAATTATTATGAAAGCACACAACACGGCGTGAACTAGCCAGATAGTGCGTTTTGTACCGTTACAAGTGCGAAACTTCTATATTGTGATATTCTCGTGAAAGCGCATGCAAGCATCATGAAACCTTAAATAACGATGTCATTTAGCGAGATACAGCTTTCTGTACTGTACTAAGTTGGTGAAAAACTGTGAGGTCGTGCAATTATCGTAATTGTGAGCGAAACAGTGTAACAGAGCGTTTTTTAGATAGAAGTGCGAAGGTAAGGTTAGGTTAAGTTATGAAGTGCTGTAAAACCGAATAAACAAGGTCAGCTATTGAGATGCAGTGTTTTTCACCATTACAAGTCGGAAACTGCGACATTTATTGTGAAACCGCATAAAACCGTTGTAATGTTGCAAAAAGCATTGTCAAGTAGTGAGTAAATTGTTTTCTAACGATAGAATTGCGAAGGTTAGGTTAGGTTGGGTGATGTTAGTTTAAGCTAGGTAGCGTCGTGAAACCACCAAAAACGACCTCATCTAACGAGATTGTGTTGTTTTGTTGCGAGTACGAAACTGCGATAGCTGAAATGTTGTGAAAGCACACAACACGGCGTGAACTAGCCAGATAGTGCGTCTTGAGATGTTACAGGTGCGAAACTGCTATATTGTGATATTCTCGTGAAAGCGCAGCAAGCATCGTGAAACCTTAAATAACAATGTTATTTAGCGAGATACAGTGTTCTGTACTGTTTTAAGTTGGTGAAAAACTGTGAGGTCATGCAAATATATTAATTGTGAACGAAACAGTGTAACAGAGCCTTATACGTACAAGTGCGAAGGTTAGGTTAGGTCAAGTCATGAAGCATCATAAAACCGCGTTAAACAATGTTAGCTATTGAGATGCAGTGTTTTTCACCATTACAAGTCGGAAACTGCGACATCCAATGTGAAAGCGCATGAAACTGTCGTAATGTTGCAGAAAGCATTGTAAAGTAGCGAGTAAAACGTTTTCTAACGATAGAATATTGAAGGTTAGGGTACGTTGGGTTATGTTAGTTTAAGCTAGGTAGCGTTGTGAAACCACCAAAATTGACCTCATCTAATGAAATAGTGTTGTATTGTTGCGAGTAAAAAACTTGATAGGTGAAATATTGTGAAAGCAAACAACACGGCGTGAACTGGCCAGATAGTGCGTCTTGTACCGTTGCAAGTTCGAAACTGTTATATTGTGATATTCTCGTGAAAGCGCATGCAAGCATCGCGAAACCTTAAATAACGATGTCATTGAGCGAGATACAGCGTTCTGTACTGTCCTAAGTTGGTGAAAAACTGTGAGGTCATGCAAATATCGTAATTGTGAAGCGAAACAGCTGTAACAGAGGCGTTTTTAGATAGAAGTGCGAAGGTTAGGTTAGGTTCAAGCCTATGAAGCATCATAAAACCGCATTAAACAATGTTAGCTATTGAGATGCAGTGTTTTTCACCATTACAAGTCGGAAACTGCGATATCTAATGTGAAAGCGCATGAAACCGTCGTAATGTTGCAGAAAGCATTGTCAAGTAGCGAGTAAAACGTTTTCTAACGATAGAATTGCGAAGGTTAGGTTAGGTTGGGTGATGTTAGTTTAAGCTAGGTAGCGTCGTGAAACCACCAAAAACGACCTCATCTAACGAGATAGTGTTGTTTTGTTGCGAGTACGAAACTGTGATAGCTGAAATATTGTGAAAGCACACAACACGGCGTGAACTAGCCAGATAGTGCGTCTTGTACCTGTTACAAGGTGCGAAACTGCTATATTGTGATATTCTCGTGAAAGCGCATGCAAGCATCGTGAAACCTTAAATAACAATGTCATTTAGCGAGATACAGTGTTCTGTACTGTTCTAAGTTGGTGAAAAACTGTGAGGTCATGCAAATATAATAATTGTGAACGAAACAGTGTAACAGAGCCTTATACGTACAAGTGCGAAGGTTAGGTTAGGTCAAGTCATGAAGCATCATAAAACCGCATTAAACAATGTTATCTATTGAGATGCAGTGTTTTTCACCATTACAAGTCGGAAATTGTGACATCTAATGTGAAAGCGCATAAAACGGTCGTATTGTTGCAAAAAACATTGTAAAGTAGCGAGTAAAACGTTTTCTAACGATAGAATTGCGAAGGTTAGGTTAGGTTGGGTTATGTTAGTTGTAGGTAGCGTCGTGAAACCTAGGTAGCATCGTGAAACCACCAAAAACGACCCTATCTAACGAGATAGTGTTGTTTTGTTTCGAGTAAAAAAACTGCGATAGATGAAATATTGTGAAAGCACACAACACGGCGCGAACTAGCCAGATAGTGCGTCTTGTACCGTTACAAGTGCGAAACTGCTATATTGTGATATTCTCGTGAAAGCACATGCAAGTATTGTGAAACCTTAAATAACGATGTCATTTAGCGAGATACAGCGTTCTGTACTGTACTAAGTTGATGAAAATCTTTGAGGTCATGCAAATATATTAATTGTGAACGAAACAGTGTAACAGAGCCTTTTACGTACAAGTGCGAAGGTTAGGTTAGGTCAAGTCTCGAAGCATTAAAAAACCGCATTAAACAATGTTAGCTATTGAGATGCAGTGTTTTTCACCATTACAAGTCGGAAACTGCGACATCTAATGTGAAGGCTCATAAAACCGTCGTAATGTTGCAGAAAGCATTGTAAATTAGCGAGTAAAACGTTTTCTAACGATAGAATTGTGAAGTTTAGGTGAGGTTGGGTTATGTTAGTTTAAGCTAGGTAGCGTCGTGAAACCACCAAAAACGACCTCATCTAGCGAGATAGTGTTGTTTTGTTGCGAGTGAAAAAACTGCGATAGGTGTAATATTGTGAAAGCACACAACACGGCGCGAACTAGCCAGATAGCGCGTCTTGTACCGTTACATGTGCGAAAGTGCTATATTGTGATATTCTCGTGAAAGCGCATGCAAGCATCATGAAAGCTTAAATAACGATGTCATTTAGCGAGATACAGCGTTCTGTACTGTACTAAGTTGGTGAAAAATGTGAGGTTATGCAAATATCGTAATTTAGAGCTAAACAGTGTAACAGAGCGTTTATTAGATAGAAGTGCTAAGGTTAGGTTAGGTTGAGTTATGAAGCGTTGTAACACCGCCTTAAGCAATGTCAGCTATTGAGATGCAGTGTTTTTCACCATTACAAGTCGGAAGCTGCGACATTTATTGTGAAAGCCCATGAAACCATCTTAATGATGCAGAAAGCATTGTAAAGTAGCGAGTAAAACGTTTTCTAACGATAGAATTGCGAAGGTTAGGTCAGGTTGGGTTATTTATTTATTTAGAAAATACTGCGGTCACTGAAGACCAAGCAGGTGGGGAACATTACAATAAACAAATATGCAAACATCGAGAAAAAAATTAAAGGAATAATCAAATTGCAAGAATACAAAATGGATGATACAATGAATTTAAGAAAAAATATAACAGACCATATAAAAATAAATTATCGCAAAAATGGAGTGATGTCTTAAAGCACAAAAAAAGAATATACACATACGTATAGACAAATTTATACACATGGAAACGCGTCAACTATTAAAAATACTGAGCACCAACAATCTGAAAAAGTGATATTGCATGAATACAGAGTATAAACATTATATTAAGCACTAGCAGTACAGAGAAGGTGCGCTTATGTCACGGTTGAGATGCTCAGAGCAACGCTTTTTTGAAGTCATCAGATGAAATGACATCACGTGGTAAGCTATTCCACTGAATAATTGTTCGGGGAAAGAAAGAATTTTTAAAGGTGTTAGTCCGCGTGGTGTATGGGAGCAGGTTATGCATATGACGATGCCTAGATGCGCGAGGAGAGAATGGTTGTATGTATTTATGGGCAGGAATATTCAGCTTACCATTATAAATGGCATGCAAGAATTTCAGGCGTGCGATTCTGCGGCGATCTTCAAGCACAAGAATATCGTTGTCTTTCATTAATTTTGTCGGAGAATCAGATGATTTAAACTTAGAAAAAATAAAACGTACAGCGCGTCTTTGAACCATTTCAAGTTTTTGAATGTCTTTTTTGTAGAAAGGGTCCCAAACCACTGATGCATATTCAAGTTTAGGCAAAATATACGCTTTGTACGCGAGCATTTTTAATTTCGGAGGGGCTTTTTTCAGTTTGTGCCTCAGAAAACCAAGCTTACGAGAAGCTGATGCGGAGACATTTGTTATATGTGCGGACCAAGAGAGTGTGTTTGTAATGGTTACTCCTAGGTATTTATATTCATTTACTTCACGTACTGGTGTTCCTTGGACGTTGTAGGTAAACGTGAATGGCTGTTTTTTTCTTGTCACACGTAGGAGTACCGTTTTGTCAGAGTTTAATGTCATTGACGACCGAGTACACCACTCACTAACTTGTGTTAATGCAAGACTTAGATCAACCTGATCTTGTTGGCATGTCACTTTTTTATATACTATGCAGTCGTCAGCGAACAATCGGATACTAATGTTAGACTCAACCATGTCAGCTATATCATTTATGTATATCAGAAAAAGAATCGGCCCTAAAACACTTCCCTGTGGGACACCTGATAATACCGGTAACGTGTTAGAAATATGTCCCCCCACGTCAACGTACTGAGCGCGGTTTGAAAGATAAGCCTCTATCCAACTTATGATGAAAGATGGAACATTCAGGTTTCGGAGCTTTATGAGAAGTTTGCCATGGGGAACGCGGTCAAATGCCTTGCTAATGTCTAAAAAATTAAATCAACCTGGCCTGAAAAATCAAGTATTTGTGCGATATCATGAACTGTTGTAACTAGCTGCGTGCACGTTGATAATTTTTTCCGAAAGCCATGCTGGGCTGGAGACAACAGGTTATTATTTTCAAGAAAATCGGTAATAAAGTGAGCAATAATGTGTTCAAGTACCTTGCAGCATGTAGACGTTAGGGAAATTGGGCGGTAGTTTTCCTTCAGCAGGCGATCACCTTTCTTATGCACAGCTACAACCCTGGCGAGACGCCAGTCATCTGGTAACGTTGCCGTTTTGAGTGATTCAGAGAAAACAGTGGTTAAAATATGCGATATTGGTTCAGCGTATCTACGCAAGAAAGAATTCGGTATGCCGTCAGGGCCACCAGAGGATTTTTCTTTTACGCCAAGTAACAGTGACAACACACCCTCAAAGCTGATAAAATCCGAATCAGGCAAGGATCGAACAAGTTCGAGAGTTGTAGTATCTTTTGAAGAAAACACGGAATGAAGATAATCATTCATAATGTTGGAAATTTCTGTTAAGTCAGTAACTACTAAGTCGTTCTCCCTTAATTTTTCGAAAGTTGGAGCCTTATTTCCCAAGTATTGCCAAAATTTTTCCGGACTATTCTTTAAGAAACTCGGTAAGGTCGATGAAAAATATTTATCTCGGGATGCTGTTAGTGCGCAAGAAAGTTCAGCTTGAATTTGTTGAATACCATCGGGATTTCTGTTTGATTTCTTTTTGGCGCGCTTTAGTTTTCGCTTAATGTGTACAATGTCGCGGGTTACCCAGGGATTAGCCCTCCTTGTTTTAACGTGGCGGTCAGGAACAAAAGATTCTAAACAGTGCAGTACAGCATGCTTAAAGGATAGCCACAAAGAAATGACATCACTGCGGGGTTCCTGGTCTACAAGCTGCCATAATACATCCAGAATAGACTGATCATCAGCCTTCGCCATATCTTTTACGGTTTTTGTAACTGTTTTGGGGTGTTGCGCACTATCAGCAAGTTTACAAGTCACCAGTACTAGCTTGTGGTCTGATATACCCTCTTCAATGGCTACGTCGTACAACGAAATATCTCTGTTAAGAAATACAAGATCTAATATCGAACCATGATTACCAATTACGCGCGTGTTTTCAAGTACCACTTGTTGCAAGTCGCCAGAAAGCATAATGTCATACAGAGGGCTATCAATTACACTGGCAGTCAGCTTTTGCGACCACTTAATGGAGGGCAAGTTGAAATCCCCAGCCATTAAAATACGAGGACACTTTAACGACGACATGTGATCGCGTAGCAGTGATAAGAATTCGGGAGGAGAAGACGGGGGCCGATAGACAGCACATAGAACAAACACGTGGCCCCAGCAGTTTACTTTTAGAAAAAGGCTTTCGTGGTCATCTATTTGCGCAAGTGCGCTGGCGGCAAAACTGTTTTTCAATATTATCGCCACGCCTCCACCCCTACCTGTGCGATCGCGTCGAAAGATCTGATACGACGGAGGAATTACATCCACATCACTGATATCACTATGTAACCATGTTTCAGACACCATCGTTATATGCGGATCATATCTGAAAATAAGTTGTTCAAGCTGTTCAGTCTTATTCGCTAAACTTCGAGCACTGAAACTAAGCAGTCTAAGTTCTTTTGAACGAGTGTGCGTGTGAGGTCATTGATTATCGCGTGGCCTACGAGCTTCTCGGAAAAGGACACGCTGGTTTCTAGTCTCGTCCCATACGTAAAGGCTACCATCAATGCTTAGCTTCTCGTTAGCAAGGAAAACACGTTTTCCTCGAGATTTTTCATCCTGGGCGGTTTCCCAGAGAAGGCGCCTTTTACGCAGGGTGTATTGACTGTAGTCATTCTGCAAATAAATTTTAGTGCCTTTGAGCATTTTAGCTTTCCGCATGACTGCTTCTTTTTCTAGGAAGTCCTGGAAGTAAACGATTACAGGCCTTTATGCCAGATTTTTGCCCAAGACGGTGAATTCTGGCAACAGAACGGACGGTTTCCCTTAGCTTCTGTGAGAAGAGCTCGTCGACCACTTCACGTCGCAGCGATTTTTCATTTTCGCCTTCCTGTTCACTAATTCCATGAATAATGATGTTGCAACGCCGACTGCGATCCTCAAGATCCGCCAGCTTAGTGTTTTGTTGTTGAATTACTTCTTTTAAGCTTTGAACTTCAGTCTGAAGTGATTCAATTTCTGAAGTTTTTTCACGAATTTCTATTAACCGTTCATTAACTTCTACCCATTTTGCATTTAGGGATGACACGGTTTTTTCTGTTGTTAAAAGACGTTCTCGAATGTCGGCTAGTTCAGACAAGATTGTGGCCTGGCCAGATTGAAGTGACACGAACATTTCATCGACAGATGGACCGGGGTTAAGTTCAATGTCACCACAAACAAGCAGTTCACAGACACGAATACAGTCGTACGCTATTAACAAGCATGTCCGTGGGCACGGCACAACTAACAAAATCGGGTCATCACTTTTAAATGATGAGTAACTAACCTGTGTTGCAAACAGAAAACGGTTCATGAGTGACATGATGCCTCCGGTCTCGCCGTGCCCACTGGTGAAGAAACGTTGGGGCAAGTCTTTTAAAGCCGGGTTGAGTGACGTCGTGCCATGCGTCTGCTCACGTGATGACACCACTTGCACAGTGAAGCCAAGAATCGGCTGCCAGTCAGACGATGACAAAATACAGGGCCAGAGGACGGGATCAGATTTGGCATCATCCATGTAGTAGCTTCGACACTTGCTTGCCGGGCATGATCCAACGGCGGCGGCCGCAGCCAGCAAAACCTGTGTTGCGAACAGAAAACGGTTCATGAGTGACGTGATGCCTCCGGTCTCGCCGTGCCCACTGGTGAAGAAACGTTGGGGCAAGTCTTTTAAAGCCGGGTTGAGTGACGTCCGTGCCATGCGTCTGTTCACGTGATGACACCACTTGCGCAGTGAAGCCAAGAATCGGCTGCCAGTCAGACGATGACGAAATACAGGGCCAGAGGACGGGATCAGATTTGGCATCATCCATGTAGTAGCTTCGACACTTGCTTGCCAGGCATGATCCAATGGCGGCGGCCGCAGCCAGCAAAACCTGTGTTGCAAACAGAAAACGGTTCATGAGTGACATGATGCCTCCGGTCTCGCCGTGCCCACTAGTTTAAGCTAGGTAGCGTCGTGAAACCACCAAAAATGACCTCATCTAACGAGATAGTGTTGTTTTGTTGCGAGTAGGAAACTGTGATAGCTGAAATATTGTGAAAGCACACAACACGACATGAACTAGCCAGATAGTGCGTCTTGTACCGTTACAAGTGCGAAACTGCTATACTGTGATATTCTCGTGAAAGCGCATGCAAGCAAGCATTGTGAAACCTTAAATAACGATGTCATTTAGCGAGATACAGCGTTCTGTACTGTACAAAGTTGGTGAAAAACTGCGAGATCATGCAAATATATAAATGTGAACGAAACAGTGTACCAGAGCCTTTTACGTACAAGTGCGAAGGTTAGGTTAGGTCAAGTCTTGAAGCATCATAAAACCGCATTAAACAATAACTATTGAGACGCAGTGTTTTTCACCATTACAAGTCGGAAACTGCGACATCCAATGTGAAAGCGCATGAAACCGTCGTATTGCTGCAGAAAGCATTGTAAAGTAGCGAGTAAAACGTTTTGTAACGATAGAATTGCGAAGGTTAGGGTTAGGTTGGGTTATGTTCGTTTAAGCTAGGTAGCGTCGTGAAACCACCAAAAACGACCTCATCTAGCGAGATAGTATTGTTTTGTTGCGAGTAAAAAAACTACGATAGGTGTAATATTGTGAAAGCACACAACACGGCGCGAACTAGCCAGATAGTGCGTCTTCTACCGTTACAAGTGCGAAACTGCTATATTGTGATATTCTCGTGAAAGCGCACGCAAGCATCGTGAAACCCTAAATAACGATGTCATTTAGCGAGATACAGCGTTCTGTACTGTACTAAAAGGTGAAAAACTGTGAGGTCATGCAAATATTGTAATTGTGAGCGAAACAGTGTAACAGAGCGTTTATTAGATAGAAGTGCGAAGGTTAGGTTAGGTTAAATTGTGAAGCGTTGTAAAACCGCATTAAGCAATGTCAGCTATTGAGATGCAGTGTTTTTCACCATTACAAGTCGGAAACTGCGACATTTAATGTGAAAGCGCATGAAACCGTTGTATTGTTGCAGAAAGTATTGTAAAGTAGCGAGTAAAACGTTTTCTAACGACAGAATTGCGAAGGTTAGGTTAGGTTGGGTTATGTTAGTTTAAGCTAGGCCGCGTCGTGAAACCACCAAAAACGACCTCATCTAACGAGATAGTATTGTTTTGTGGCGAGTACGAAACTGTGATAGCTGAAATATTGTGAAAGCACAAAACACGGCGTGAACTAGCCAGATAAACCGTCTTGTACCGTTACAAGTGCGAAACTGCTATATTGTGATATTCTCGTGAAAGCGCATGCAAGCATCGTGAAACCTTAAATAACGATGTCATTTAGCGAGATACAGCGTTCTGTACTGTACTAAGTTGTTGAAAACTGTGAGATCATGCAAATATAACAATTGTGAACGAAACAGTGTAACAGAGACTTTTACGTACAAGTGCGAAGGTTAGGTTAGGTCAATTCTTGAAGCATCATAAAACCGCATTAAACAATGTTAGCTCTTGAGATGCAGTGTTTTTCACCATTACAATTCGGAAACTGCGACATCTAATGAGAAGGCTCATAAAACCGTCGTAATGTTGCAGAACGCATTGTAAAGTAGCGAGTAAAACGTTTTCTAACGATAGAACTGTGAGGGTTAGGTGAGGTTGGGTTATGTTAGTTTAAGCTAGGTAGCGTCGTGAAACCACCAAAAACGACCTCATCTAGCGAGATAGTGTTGTTTTGTTGCGAGTAAAAAAACTGTGATAGCTGAAATATTGTGAAAGCACACAACACGACATGAACTAGCCAGATAGTGCGTCTTGCACCGTTACAAGTGCGAAACTGCTATATTGTGATATTCTCGTGAAAGCGCATGCAAGCAAGCATTGTGAAACCTTAAATAACGATGTCATTTAGCGAGATACAGCGTTCTGTACTGTACTAAGTTGGTGAAAAACTGTGAGGTCATGCAAATAACGTAATTGTGAGCGAAACAGTGTAACAGAGCATTTATTAGGTAGAAGTGCGAAGGTTAGGTTAGGTTAATTTATGAAGCGTTGTAAAACCGCATTAAGCAATGTCAGCTATTGAGATGCAGTGTTTTTCACCATTACAAGTTGGAAACTGCGACATCTAATGTGAAAGTGCATGAAACCGTCGTAATGTTGCAGAAATATTGTAAAGTAGCGAGTAAAACGTTTTCAAACGATAGAATTGCGAAGGTTAGATTAGGTTGGGTTATGTTAGTTTAAGCTAGGTAGCGTCGTGAAACCACCGAAAACGACCTCATCTAACGAGATAGTGTTGCTTTGTTGCGAGTACGAAACTGTGATAGCTGAATTATTGTGAAAGCACACAACACGGCATGAACTAGCCAGATAGTGCGTCTTGTACAGTTACAAGTGCGAAACTGCTATATTGTGATATTCTCGTGAAAGCGCATGCAAGCATTGTGAAACCTAAATAACGATGTCAATTAGCGAGATACAGCGTTTTGTACTGTACTAAGTTTGTAAAAAACTGTGAGATCATGCAAATATAATAATTGTGAACGAAACAGTGTAACAGAGCCTTTTACGTACAAGTGCGAAGGTTAGGTTAGGTCAAGTCTTGAAGCATCATAAAACCGCATTAAACAAGGTTAGCTATTGAGATGCAGTGTTTTTCACCATTACAAGTCGGAAACTGCGACATCTAATGTGAAGGCTCATAAAACCGTCGTAATGTTGCAGAAAGCGTTGTAAAGTAGCGAGTAAAACGTTTTCTAACGATAGAATTGTGAAGGTTAGTTGAGGTTGGGTTATGTTAGTTTAAGCTAGGTAGCGTCGTGAAACCACCAAAAACGACCTCATCTAACGAGATAGTGTTGTTTCGTTGCGAGTAGAAAATTGCGATAGCTGAAATATTGTGAAAGCACATAACACGGCGTGAACTAGCCAGATAGTGCGTCTTGTACCGTTACAAGTGCGAAAACTGCTATATTGTGATATTCTCGTGAAAGCGCATGCAAGCATTGTGAAACCTAAATAGCGATGTCATTTAGCGATATACAGCGTTCTGTATTGTACTAAGTTGGTGAAAAACTGTGAGGTCATGCAAATATCGTAATTTTTAGCTAAACAGTGTAACAGAGCGTTTATTAGTTAGAAGTGCGAAGGTTAGGTTAGGTTAAGGTATGAAGCGTTGTAAAACCGCATTAAGCAATGTCAGCTATATATATGCAGTGTTTTTCACCATTACAAGTCGGAAACTGCGACATTTAATGTGAAAGCGCATGAAACCGTCGTAATGTTGCAGAAAGCATTGTAAAGTAGCGAGTAAAACGTTTTTTAACGATAGAATTGTGAATATTTATTTATTTATTTATATATTTATTTATTCATAATACCCCTAAAGGCCCTCGTGAGAGGGTATTACATAGGGGGGTTACATGAGCAAAATTACAAACAATAAACGTCAAAAACAGAAAAAAAGGTCAAAAAATTCAAATAAATACAGACTAAGGTTGAGATATATGGTATAACAAGTAATTGGTAAAGACAGCAAAAATAGAGAAAAGAATAGGCAACAAATTATTGGAATACAGATAAGTACACAGTGGACAACTTATAAAACTGCAAGGAAAAATAATCAATACACTTGATAAAAAAAGAAAACAAATAGAGCGTACCCTCAAAAACGAATAAAAATTATACACTCACTCATCACACCTCAAATAGGCTGAATCAAGGTAAAAATACTACACGTGTGCTCTGCACGTTATAGAAAAGAGGGAAAAACAAGTAAAAGAACAAAAGTTAGATGATGTCAGTATTTTGAATTAGTTCTTGAAATTTCGTGGCGTTTTTTTTCTAAGGCAATGTGTGATGGTAGATTATTCCAATCGATTGTGGTACGCGGAATGAATGACTTGGAAAAAGCAGATGACTTACAGTTTAAGCGTTTAACTTTGTAGGTGTGATCGCGGCGAGCAAAAATAACGGCAGGTGCCTCGAAGAAATCGCTGTGAAGTGACACGTGGTGATAAAGTTTATGGAAAAGTGATGGGCGTGCAAGTTTGCGACGATGGAATAGTTCGGGTAGCTCTGCTCGGCGTTTTAGTGCTGTGACGCTGGAATGACGTGAATAATCTGAAAATATGAAGCGAGCGGCACGATTTTGCAGTGATTCAATGCCGTTTATGATGTAAGCATGTTCGGGATCCCAAATGGCTGATGCATATTCTAATTTTGGACGTATTAGTGTAGTAAATGCAAGTTTGCGTATGTTAGGAGGAGCCTTTTAAGGTTACGCTTGAGAAATCCGAAAGACCGGTTAGCAGCCGCCAGGGTGAGTTTTATATGGTAGTGCCATGTCAGATCAGG
The DNA here is from genome assembly GCA_013436015.1 of Rhipicephalus annulatus. Lineage (NCBI taxonomy): Eukaryota > Metazoa > Arthropoda > Arachnida > Ixodida > Ixodidae > Rhipicephalus > Rhipicephalus annulatus. The sequence goes on from WOVY01007182.1 coordinate 16,003, forward strand.
TTGCAAATGAATTCCAAGATATTTATAAGTGGAGACGAGGTCAACAGTAGTATTATTCAACACGTAGGAGGTAGGAATCCAGGTTACGTGTTTTCTGAAAGACGTAGACTTCGTTTTAGAGCAGTTTATGGTCATTAGCCAAGATGAGCACCATGCATTAATAGCATTTAGATCAGTTTGCAAAGCTTTCCGGTCATTGTCAGAGAAAATTATTCGGTAAATCACACAGTCGTCAGCAAAAATTCTAATTCGGGATGAGACTCAGGATGGCAAGTCATTATTATAGATGAGAAACAGTAGTGGACCAAGTACGCTACCCTGTGGGACTCCAGAAGTTACTGGTCTGAAGGAAGAGGTAGAATTGTTAGCGGACGTGAACTGTGTTCTAGAAGAAAGGAAATCTTTTACCCATGCCAAAATGTTAGGGTGAATGTTAAGCCTAGACAGTTTGGTTAGAAGCCGGTGATGAGGGACACGGTCAAAAGCTTTAGAAAAGTCGAGGAAAATAGCATCAACCTGGGATCCACCGTCGAGAGCTGAATGTATGTCATGAATGAAGCCGGCGAGCTGCGTGTCACATGAGTATCCTCGGCGAAAGCCATGCTGATATTTATGTGTTATGTTATGATCTTCCAGGTAGTTAATTACTTGGGTGTGGATTATATGTTCAAGAAGTTTACAAATGGTACTGGTTAATGAGATGGGACGATAGTTTAATGGCGATGAGCGTTCACCAGACTTGAAGATGGGAATTACTTTAGCGATTCGCCAGTCATGTGGGATGCAGCCTAACGATAACGATTGTGAAAAAAGGGCGGACAGTATGGGACAAATGCTAGCTGATATATTCTTTGGTATTTTATTAATAAAGCCGACATGATCAGAAGCAGTAGAAATTTTGAGTTTATTTAGTAAGGAGAATATACCCGCTTCACTGGCTATTATTTCTGGCATGCTGATATCAGGAATGAGGTTAACTTTCGGGCATGACGGGATGTCTTCACACGTGAATACCGAAATGAATGCGTCGTTTAAAACTTGTGCGCACTGAGACGTGGGAATGACGCTGTTATTACTGGTGGTAAGGACTATATCAGGATGATCAACAGGATTGATGACACGCCAAAATTTCCGAGGGTTATTTAATAGCATAGATGTTAAGTCATGTTTGAAGAAATGACGTCGAGTTGATGTGAGCAATGACTGATGTTCTTTATCACATGTTTTGTAGGGTAACCAGGAAACTGAAAGGGGGTCTATTTTATTGGCGTGGCGGTAAAGTCTTTTCTTTTTGTTATTGAGGCGTCGAAGCTGTTGGTTATACCATGGAGTGGTGTTTACAGTTTTGATGGTGATAATGGGAATGAACCTGCTGATTAAGTTGGTAAGTGCATTTTTAAACATAAGCCAATTATCTTCGACGAATCGGGATAAATACCCTCCTAAAAAGTTATTTGAGATGGACAAGAGTTCAATAATAATGCTATCGTAATCAGCTCTATTTTAATAATAATATTTTAATAAGCACCTTATTTGCTTATTGGTAGTTTTGCGCTTATTAGGGGAAATCCGGACGCTTCCAGTAAGGACGACGTGATCAGAAAGCCCGTCAAGATGAGTAATTTCAGAAAAAATATCAGGGTTGTTGGTAAATACTAGGTCTAGAATATTAGCTGATGTGGCGGAACACCGCGTGGGATAAGTAATTAGCTGAGCCAGGGAAAAGTCGAGAGAAGACTGGACGAAATTATGAGCTTCACTTTGACCATCCCTAACGGATAGAGTTGACCAGCAAATGCTCGGAAAATTAAAATTGCCAAAAATTATTAAGAGAGACTTAGGAAAACGAGAACACAGTAGCGTCAATACACGGGTAAATTCATTAGAAAAGTCAGTATTTGCATCTGGGGGGCGGTAAAAACACCAATAAGTATGACGCGGCCGCCACATTTCAGGGATACCCATACACATTCCAAAAACGAGGTAACCGGAACAGGTACTGCAGGCACATCATTTTTTATCGCCAGAAGTACGCCACCTCCCCTTCTATGTTTCCTATCACAACGAAAAATTTGTAATGTGCCCACGTGAGGAAAATACTGCTGTCAGGAATGTCATCGTTTAGCCACGTTTCAGTTAGTGCGCCGATGGTTGGTGTGCAAGAATCAACGAGGGATGACAACGGAATGCTTTTGGACTGAACGCTTCTAATGTTCGTGTACAAAAAACGAACACCACCAGAACTTCTTTGGTGTGATGATAAGGAATGGTTAATTGTTGAACGGGGGGTAGGGTCGGGCTGCAGTCATACCGTAGTGGAAGAGGATTGAGATAGCGCAGCGTGATTAGTGATGGGTGCGGCTTGATTGGTATTGGGGTCCCATACCTAAACGTCATCATTGATGTGAAGCCTGTCAAAAACGAGCCTCACATGGTCACTTTCCTTTTTTATTGTTTTCGAGAACTGCAGTAAGTTACGCCGCTTTTCCCGAACTGGTTTAGAAAAGTCACGTGACAGGCCGAACAACGTATTTTTCAGCTTACTGCCACGACTTATTATTGCCTCCACCTCTTTATCATTGAAGAACTTGGCAATGATAGGCCGAGTTTTATCGGGTAAGAAACGCCCCAAGCGATGTGCACGGGCGAAAGAAGTGACAGTGAGCCCAAGCTGATTCTGACAAAAATCAGTTACGCTTTTTGAACGGCCTCCCACGATTCCGTTGGGTCACCATCCGCTATCCCATAAAATAAAACATTTGACCTTCGCGACCGATTTTCAAGATCATCGATCTTGTCCCGGATAATTGAAATATTGTCACGGCTAGTGGTGGCCTCCGAAGAACCACACGACTGAATTTTAGACTGCAGGATGACAATCTGGTTTTGCATTTCAGACAGTTTCGCGTCATTGTTTGCGGGAATTTGTGCAGAGATAGAGGACTCTAACCTAGATTCAAGTTCAGTAACCCGTTTCGAAAGCGATTCGTAATCATTTTTCAAGGTAATATGAATGTGCAAAACTTTATTTACGGATTCAAGCAGAGAAATATTTGAGGCTTCCATCCGCTTAACTGCATCGAAGACAAAGTCAAGTTTCTCTTCCTGAGGCTTAGACATGGCCCCTTAATTTGACTCAATGTCACCATGAAGTAATAACAGGCGCCAGAGGTACATTGCAGCTGCGCGAACACGCTTCAAAAAACAACAAGGGGGCCACGACACCGCAATTACACAAACATCAATGACACGGTAGCCATGCACGTCAAAATAACTGACCTGCAGAAGTGCGAACGATGAGTGTCGCTGCGTCATCGCGGCGTCGTGGCCCGAAGTGGCGTCGAAATGCGCGCGCTTATGAGCACCCCACGAAGTGGCCGGGACAGCGGAAGCAGTCCCTTGTTGCCAGGCAGGAAACCGGATGGCGGACGAAAGCGACGGTGCTGCCACAAAAACTGCAGAGAGGCCGTCGCCGAACGATGGCTCGTCAAAGACGGGACACACCCCAGTACGCCAGTCACGCTCGAACGGCACGAACAGCTGGGTAGAGGTGACAAGCGGCGACTGGCCCAGGGCAGCGAGGAGCAGTATCTGCAGAAGTGCGAACGGTGAGGGTCGCTGCGTCATCGCGGCGTCGTGGCCCTTTACAAGTCGGAAACTGCGACAACTGATGTGAAAGCGCAAGAAACCGTCGTAACTTTGCAGAAAGCACTGTGAAGTAGCGAGTAAAACGTTTTATAACGATATAATTGTGAAGGTTAGGTTAGGTTGGGTTATGTTAGTTTAAGCTAGGTAGCGTCGTGAAACCACCAAAAACGACCTCATCTAACAAGATAGTGTTCATCTTGCTAGGAAGCGCAGCCACTATAACAAAGAACACACAACACAAGCGCTTTAAGCGCTTGTGTTGTGTGTTCTTTGTTATAGTGGCTGCGCTTCCTAGCAAGATGGATCCTTACCAACTGGCCCGATACAATTGTTTATTAAGATAGTGTTGTTTTGCTGCGAGTACGAAACTGTAATAGCTGAATTATTGTGAAAGCACACAACACGGCGCGAACTAGCCAGATAGTGCGTCTTGTACCGTTACAAGTGCGAAACTGCTATATTTTGATATTCTCGTGAAAGTGCATGCAAGCATCGTGAAACCTTAAATAACGATGTCATTTAGCGAGATACAGCGTTCTGTACTGTACTAAGATGGTAAAAAACTGTGAGGTCATGCAAATATCGTAATTGTGAGCAAAACAGTGTAACAGAGCGTTTATTAGATAGAAGTGCGAAGGTTAGGTTAGGTTAAGTTATGAAGCGTTGTAAAACCGCATTAAGCAATGTCAACTATTGAGATGCAGTGTTTTTCACCATTACAAGTCGGAAACTGCGATATCTAATGTGAAATCGCATGAAACCGTCGTAATGTTGCAGAAAGCATTGTAAAGTAGCGAGTAAAACGTTTTATAACGATAGCATTGCGAAGGTTAGGTTAGGTTGGGTTGTGTTAGTTTAAGCTAGGTAGCGTCGTGAAACCACCAAAAACAACCTCATCTAACGAGATAGTGTTGTTTTGTTGCGAGTACGGAACTGCGATAGCTGAAATATTGTGAAAGCACACAACACGGCGTGAACTAGCCAAATAGTGCGTCTTGTACCGTTACAAGTGCGAAACTGCTATATTGTGGTATTCTCGTGAAAGCACATGCAAGCAGCGTGAAACCTTAAATAACGATGTCATTTAGTGAGATACAGCGTTCCGTACTGTACTAAGTTGGTGAAAAACTGTGAGGTCATGCAAATATAATAATTGTGAACGAAACAGTGTAACAGAGCCTTTTACGTACAAGTGCGAAGGCTAGGTTAGGTCAAGTCTTGAAGCATCATAAAACCGCATTAAACAATGTTAGCTATTAAGATGCATTGTTTTTCACCATTACAAGTCGGAAACTGCGACATCTAATGTGAAAGCGCATAAAACCGTCGTAATGCTGCAGAAAGCATTGTAAAGTAGCAAGTAAAACGTTTTCTAACGATAGAATTGTGAAGGTTAGGTTGGGTTATGTTAGTTTAAGCTAGGTAGCGTCGTGAAACCACCAAAAACGACCTCATCTAACGAGATAGTGTTGTTTTGTTGCGAGTACGAAACTGTGATAGCTGAAATATTGTGGAAGCACACAACACGGCGTTAACTAGCCAGATAAAGCGTCTTGTACCGTTACAAGTGCGAAACTGCTATGTTGTGATATTCTCGTGAAAGCGCGTGCAAGCATTGTGAAACGTTAAATAACGATGTCATTTAGTGAGATACAGCGTTCTGTACTGTTCTAAGTTGGTGAAAAACTGTGGGATCATGCAAATATATTAATTGTGAACAAAACAGTGTAACAGAGCCTTTTCGTACAAGTGCGAAGGTTAGGTTAGGTGAAGTCTTGAATCATTATAAAACCGCAATAAACAATGTTAGCTACTGAGATGCAGTGTTTTTCACCATTACAAGTCGGAAACTGCGACATCTAATGTGAAGGCTCATAAAACCGTCGTAATGTTGCAGAAAGCATTGTAAAGTAGCGGTTAAAACGTTTTCTAACGATAGAATTGTGAAGGTTAGGTGAGGTTGGGTTATGTTAGTTTAAGCTAGGTAGCGTCGTGAAACCACCAAAAACGACCTCATCTAGCGAGATAGTGTTGTTTTGTTGCGAGTACGAAACTGCGATAGCTGAAATATTGTGAAAGCACACAACACGGCGTTAACTAGCCAGCCAGATAGTGCGTCTCGTACCGTTACAACTGCGAAACTGCTATATTGTTATATTCTCGTGAAAGCGCATGCAAGCATCGTGAAACCTTAAATAACGATGTCAATTAGGGAGATACGGCGTTCTGTACTGTACTAAGTTGGTGAAAAATGTGAGGTCATGCAAATATCGTAATTTTGAGCTAAACAGTGTAACAGAGCGTTTATTAGATAGAAGTGCGAAGCTTAGGTTAGGTTGAGTTATGAAGCGTAATTGATTGATTGATATGTGGGGTTTAACGTCCCAAAACCACTATATGATTATGAGAGACGCCGTAGTGGAGGGCTCCGGAAATTTAGACCACCTGGGGTTCTTTAACGTGCACCCAAATCTGAGCACACGGGCCTACAACATTTCCGCCTCCATCGGAAATGCAGCCGCCGCAGCCGGGATGCGAACCCGAGTTATGAAGCGTTGTAACACCGCATTAAGCAATGTCAGCTATTGAGATGCAGTGTTTTTCACCATTACAAGTCGGAAACAGCGACATCTATTGTGAAAGCGCATGAAACCGTCGTAATGTTGCAGAAAGCATTGTAAAGTAGCGAGTAAAACGTTTTATAACGATAGCATTGCGAAGGTTAGGTTAGGTTAGGTTGGGTTGTGTTAGTTTAAGCTAGGTAGCGTCGTGAAACCACCAAAAACGACCTCATCTAACGAGATAGTGTTGTTTTGTTGCGAGTACGGAACTGCGATAGCTGACATATTGTGAAACCACACAACACGGCGTTAACTAGCCAGATAGTGCGTCTCGTACCGTTACAAGTGCGAAACTGCTATATTGTGATATTCTCGTGAAAGCGCATGCAAGCATCGTGAAACCTTAAATAACGATGTCATTTAGCGATATACAGCGTTCTGTACTGTATTAAGTTGGTGAAAAACTTTGAGGTCATGCAAATATCGTAATTTAGAGCTAAACAGTGTAACAGAGCGTTTTTAGATAGAAGTGCGAAGGTTAGGTTAGGTTGAGTTATGAAGCGTTGTAACACCGCATTAAGCAATGTCAGCTATTGAGATGCAGTGTTTTTCACCATTACAAGTCGGAAAAAGCGACATCTATTGTGAAAGCGCATGAAACCGTCGTAATGTTGCAGAAGGCATTGTAAAGTAGCGAGTAAAACGTTTTCTAACGATAGAATTCCGAAGGTTAGGTCAGGTTGGGTTATGATAGTTTAAGCTAGGTAGCGTCGTGAAACCACCAAAAACGACTTCATCTAACGAGATAGTGTTGTTTTGTTGCGAGTACGAAACTGTGATAGCTGAAATATTGTGAAAGCACACAACACAGCATGAACTAGCCAGATAGTGCGTCTTGTACCGTTACAAGTGCGAAACTGCTATATTGTGATATTCTCGTGAAAGCGCATGCAAGCATTGTGAAACCTTAAATAACGATGTCATTTAGCGAGATACAGCGTTCTCTACTGTTCTAAGTTGGTGAAAAACTGTGAGATCATGCAAATATTGTAATTGTGAGCGAAAGAGTGTAACAGAGCCTTTTACGTACAAATGCGAAGGTTAGGTTAGGTCAAGTTTTGAAGCTTCATAAAACCGCATTAAACAATGTTAGCTATTGAGATGCAGTGTTTTTCACCATTACAAGTCGGAAACTGCGACATTAAACGTGAAAGCGCATAAAACCGTCGTAATGTTGCAGAAAGCATTTAAAGTAGCGAGTAAAACGTTTTCTAACAATAGAATTGCGAAGGTTAGGTTAGGTTGGGATATGTTAGTTTTAGCTAGGTACCGTCGTGAAACCACCAAAGTTGACCTCATCTAACGAGATGGTGTTGTTTTGTTGCGAGTACGAAACTGCGATAGCTGAAATATTGTGAAAGCACAAAACACGGCGTGAACTAGCCAGATAAACCGTCTTGTACCGTTACAAGTGCGAAACTGCTATATTGTGATATTCTCGTGAAAGCGCATGCAAGCATCGTGAAACCTTAAATAACGATGTCATTTAGCGAGATACAGCGTTCTGTACTGTACTAAGTTGTTGAAAACTGTGAGATCATGCAAATATAACAATTGTGAACGAAACAGTGTAACAGACTTTTACGTACAAGTGCGAAGGTTAGGTTAGGTCAATTCTTGAAGCATCATAAAACCGCATTAAACAATGTTAGCTCTTGAGATGCAGTGTTTTTCACCATTACAAGTCGGAAACTGCGACATCTAATGAGAAGGCTCATAAAACCGTCGTAATGTTGCAGAACGCATTGTAAAGTAGCGAGTAAAACGTTTTCTAACGATAGAACTGTGAGGGTTAGGTGAGGTTGGGTTATGTTAGTTTAAGCTAGGTAGCGTCGTGAAACCACCAAAAACGACCTCATCTAGCGAGATAGTGTTGTTTTGTTGCGAGTAAAAAAACTGTGATAGCTGAAATATTGTGAAAGCACACAACACGACATAAACTAGCCAGATAGTGCGTCTTGCACCGTTACAAGTGCGAAACTGCTATATTGTGATATTCTCGTGAAAGCGCATGCAAGCAAGCATTGTGAAACCTTAAATAACGATGTCATTTAGCGAGATACAGCGTTCTGTACTGTACTAAGTTGGTGAAAAACTGTGAGGTCATGCAAATAACGTAATTGTGAGCGAAACAGTGTAACAGAGCATTTATTAGGTAGAAGTGCGAAGGTTAGGTTAGGTTAATTTATGAAGCGTTGTAAAACCGCATTAAGCAATGTCAGCTATTGAGATGCAGTGTTTTTCACCATTACAAGTTGGAAACTGCGACATCTAATGTGAAAGTGCATGAAACCGTCGTAATGTTGCAGAAATATTGTAAAGTAGCGAGTAAAACGTTTTCAAACGATAGAATTGCGAAGGTTAGATTAGGTTGGGTTATGTTAGTTTAAGCTAGGTAGCGTCGTGAAACCACCGAAAACGACCTCATCTAACGAGATAGTGTTGCTTTGTTGCGAGTACGAAACTGTGATAGCTGAATTATTGTGAAAGCACACAACACGGCATGAACTAGCCAGATAGTGCGTCTTGTACAGTTACAAGTGCGAAACTGCTATATTGTGATATTCTCGTGAAAGCGCATGCAAGCATTGTGAAACCTAAATAACGATGTCATTTAGCGAGATACAGCGTTTTGTACTGTACTAAGTTTGTAAAAAACTGTGAGATCATGCAAATATAACAATTGTGAACGAAACAGTGTAACAGAGCCTTTTACGTACAAGTGCGAAGGTTAGGTTAGGTCAAGTCTTGAAGCATCATAAAACCGCATTAAACAAGGTTAGCTATTGAGATGCAGTGTTTTTCACCATTACAAGTCGGAAACTGCGACATCTAATGTGAAGGCTCATAAAACCGTCGTAATGTTGCAGAAAGCGTTGTAAAGTAGCGAGTAAAACGTTTTCTAACGATAGAATTGTGAAGGTTAGTTGAGGTTGGGTTATGTTAGTTTAAGCTAGGTAGCGTCGTGAAACCACCAAAAACGACCTCATCTAACGAGATAGTGTTGTTTCGTTGCGAGTAGAAAATTGCGATAGCTGAAATATTGTGAAAGCACATAACACGGCGTGAACTAGCCAGATAGTGCGTCTTGTACCGTTACAAGTGCAAAACTGCTATATTGTGATATTCTCGTGAAAGCGCATGCAAGCATTGTGAAACCTAAATGGCGATGTCATTTAGCGATATACAGCGTTCTGTATTGTACTAAGTTGGTGAAAAACTGTGAGGTCATGCAAATATCGTAATTTTTAGCTAAACAGTGTAACAGAGCGTTTATTAGTTAGAAGTGCGAAGGTTAGGTTAGGTTAAGGTATGAAGCGTTGTGAAACCGCATTAAGCAATGTCAGCTATATATATGCAGTGTTTTTCACCATTACAAGTCGGAAACTGCGACATTTAATGTGAAAGCGAATGAAACCGTCGTAATGTTGCAGAAAGCATTGTAAAGTAGCGAGTAAAACGTTTTTTAACGATAGAATTGTGAATATTTATTTATTTATTTATATATTTATTTATTCATAATACCCCTAAAGGCCCTCGTGAGAGGGTATTACATATGGGGGTTACATGAGCAAAATTACAAACAATAAACGTCAAAAACAGAAAAAAAGGTCAAAAAATTCAAATAAATACAGACTACGGTTGAGATATATGGTATAACAAGTAATTGGTAAAGACAGCAAAAATAGAGAAAAGAATAGGCAACAAATTATTGGAATACAGATAAGTACACAGTGGACAACTTATAAAACTGCAAGGAAAAATAATCAATACACTTGCTAAAAAAAGAAAACAAATAGAGCGTACCCTAAAAAACGAATAAAAATTATACACTCACTCATCACACCTCAAATAGGCTGAATCAAGGTAAAAATACTACACGTGTGCTCTGCACGTTATAGAAAAGAGGGAAAAACAAGTAAAAGAACAAAAGTTAGATGATGTCAGTATTTTGAATTAGTTCTTGAAATTTCGTGGCGTTTTTTTTCTAAGGCAATGTGTGATGGTAGATTATTCCAATCGATTGTGGTACGCGGAATGAATGACTTGGAAAAAGCAGATGACTTACAGTTTAAGCATTTAACTTTGTAGGTGTGATCGCGGCGAGCAAAAATAACGGCAGGTGCCTCGAAGAAATCGCTGTGAAGTGACACGTGGTGATAAAGTTTATGGAAAAGTGATGGGCGTGCAAGTTTGCGACGATGGAATAGTTCGGGTAGCTCTGCTCGGCGTTTTAGTGCTGTGACGCTGGAATGACGTGAATAATCTGAAAATATGAAGCGAGCGGCACGATTTTGCAGTGATTCAATGCCGTTTATGTTGTAAGCATGTTCGGGATCCCAAATGGCTGATGCATATTCTAATTTTGGACGTATTAGTGTAGTAAATGCAAGTTTGCGTATGTTAGGAGGAGCCTTTTAAGGTTACGCTTGAGAAATCTGAAAGACCGGTTAGCAGCCGCCAGGGTGAGTTTTATATGGTAGTGCCATGTCAGATCAGGTTGCAAATGAATTCCAAGATATTTATAAGTGGAGACGAGGTCAACAGTAGTATTATTCAACACGTAGGAGGTAGGAATCCAGGTTACGTGTTTTCTGAAAGACGTAGACTTCGTTTTAGAGCAGTTTATGGTCATTAGCCAAGATGAGCACCATGCATTAATAGCATTTAGATCAGTTTGCAAAGCTTTCCGGTCATTGTCAGAGAAAATTATTCGGTAAATCACACAGTCGTCAGCAAAATTCTAATTCGGGATGAGACTCAGGATGGCAAGTCATTATTATAGATGAGAAACAGTAGTGGACCAAGTACGCTACCCTGTGGGACTCCAGAAGTTACTGGTCTGAAGGAAGAGGTAGAATTGTTAGCGGACGTGAACTGTGTTCTAGAAGAAAGGAAATCTTTTACCCATGCCAAAATGTTAGGGTGAATGTTAAGCCTAGACAGTTTGGTTAGAAGCCGGTGATGAGGGACACGGTCAAAAGCTTTAGAAAAGTCGAGGAAAATAGCATCAACCTGGGATCCACCGTCGAGAGCTGAATGTATGTCATGAATGAAGCCGGCGAGCTGCGTGTCACATGAGTATCCTCGGCGAAAGCCATGCTGATATTTATGTGTTATGTTATGATCTTCCAGGTAGTTAATTACTTGGGTGTGGATTATATGTTCAAGAAGTTTACAAATGGTACTGGTTAATGAGATGGGACGATAGTTTAATGGCGATGAGCGTTCACCAGACTTGAAGATGGGAATTACTTTAGCGATTCGCCAGTCATGTGGGATGCAGCCTAACGATAACGATTGTGAAAAAAGGGCGGACAGTATGGGACAAATGCTAGCTGATATATTCTTTGGTATTTTATTAATAAAGCCGACATGATCAGAAGCAGTAGAAATTTTGAGTTTATTTAGTAAGGAGAGTATACCCGCTTCACTGGCTATTATTTCTGGCATGCTGATATCAGGAATGAGGTTAACTTTCGGGCATGACGGGATGTCTTCACACGTGAATACCGAAATGAATGCGTCGTTTAAAACTTGTGCGCACTGAGACGTGGGAATGACGCTGTTATTACTGGTGGTAAGGACTATATCAGGATGATCAACAGGATTGATGACACGCCAAAATTTCCGAGGGTTATTTAATAGCATAGATGTTAAGTCATGTTTGAAGAAATGACGTCGAGTTGATGTGAGCAATGACTGATGTTCTTTATCACATGTTTTGTAGGGTAACCAGGAAACTGAAAGGGGGTCTATTTTATTGGCGTGGCGGTAAAGTCTTTTCTTTTTGTTATTGAGGCGTCGAAGCTGTTGGTTATACCATGGAGCGGTGTTTACAGTTTTGATGGTGATAATGGGAATGAACCTGCTGATTAAGTTGGTAAGTGCATTTTTAAACCTAAGCCAATTATCTTCGACGAATCGGGATAAATACCCTCCTAAAAAGTTATTTGAGATGGACAAGAGTTCAATAATAATGCTATCGTAATCAGCTCTATTTTAATAATAATATTTAATAAGCACCTTATTTGCTTATTGGTAGTTTTGCGCTTATTAGGGGAAATCCGAACGCTTCCAGTAAGGACGACGTGATCAGAAAGCCCGTCAAGATGAGTAATTTCAGAAAAAATATCAGGGTTGTTGGTAAATACTAGGTCTAGAATATTAGCTGATGTGGCGGAACACCGCGTGGGATAAGTAATTAGCTGAGCCAGGGAAAAGTCGAGAGAAGACTGGACGAAATTATGAGCTTCACTTTGACCATCCCTAACGGATAGAGTTGACCAGCAAATGCTCGGAAAATTAAAAATTGCCAAAAATTATTAAGAGAGACTTAGGAAAACGAGAACACAGTAGCGTCAATACACGGGTAAATTCATTAGAAA
>WOVY01007183.1:0-71403 GCA_013436015.1 Rhipicephalus annulatus
GAGGAAATATATCATCAAATCGTATGTTAAGCATTGACTTTAGGTTGTGTATTGAACCAATGTGTTTCATTTTTACATTCAATTGCTGTAGCACCGATTGTGCAAATATTATTTGCGGGGTGTGTAGTCGCGGCCAATGTGTTTCGAAAAATAAAGTTGGTTCTTAAATGAAAACGTAAAAAGAGCGTCTTCGGAATGAACTGTATATAAGAATGCCATTAGGAAGAAGCAAATTCGAGTCCTGTTCTTTACCTACAGTGTTTCCGAACTCGTTCTCGTTTCATTGAATGTGTTGAAACCACATAACTGCATGGTAGTCGCTGTGGAATGCTTCGTTTTTGTTTGTTGGTTTTTCGTTAAATAGGTACCTTGCACGGCAGGTGCTCATAATGATTGTTCCCCGTCGCATCGCACTGCGATTCACACACAAAGAGAAAAATTACGTGAATGCACTGAGTACAACGGGGTTTCTAAACAGCAAACAATGTATGTTGTCAAGCTGTTTCTAGAACTACTTTGTCGCCAATGAAGGCTCAGAGGTTAACATCGCACAACGTTTAGAACAGAATATCGGCTTAATCCCACAGCAACCACAAAATTAACAGGCTGTCCGACACTGTGGGCAGCGCGCACCACCATCACAGAGAAATATACTTTCGTGACGAGTGGGCACTGTTGCGTTTGGCCCGGCGATTCGTCCGGGCAGACGCCATTGTGCGTAAGCCGGTGTACTGGGAAGGCTCTCAACTCCATCGGTGCCCAATCTGCCAGACGCTGTCGAAGATTTCGGCATTTACCCAGATAACGTGGCAAGCAAAGTCTATTCCCGACTTTCAAATGCGGACCCTTTCGTCGTCACTTCAAGCAGCAGTGGTGTCTGATGACCTCGGTGACACATCCGGCGACGAGGAAGCTGTTGTGACCAGCGCCAGAGCTGACGGGGGTAGTGGTGCTCTCTTAATCCTCAATCAAGTAGCCGACCAGCCGGCTGCCTATGCTCGTCAGGCATTGTCCGTGCTAGCCGGATGATGAGACGTCGTGTCACCACGACGCCGTAAACCAGTCGAGAGAGGACAACAAAGAAAGCATTTTCCTTGGAAGAGACCATGGCGGCCGCCGCAAATCGCCCCCGCTAATTGAGCGAACATATCGGTGGACCCTTTCATGTACGTTGTCAGGATCTTCGGACCTCTCGACTAGCGGCACACACACGATGGGGAAGAGCCCCGCTGGCGCCACCGCTCAGTGCAATGATCACGACTCAATGTTGGAAGTTCACGGGGACCGTGCATGGTCGTCCCCTCTCACCTGGTTGTGTGTGTATGATTGGTGTTCCACTCGGAGAGGAGGAGCCCGACAAGGCTTAAAACGACGCCGCAGGGTGCTGGACGTCGCTCTGAAGCACGTAACGGTTCAATCACCACTCTCGTGGTTTGTGAAACCACTAAGCTTTCTTTGCTGTAAATAAGTGTATATAGTGTCTATAAACCTGTTTGTTTTTCGTATCATCTTCTTGTCAGCGTTCAGTTCCTCCACCGGGTTACACCCCGCTACCACAGGAGGACCGGGTAGACCCCCATTCGCAACAACTGGTGGCAGCGGTGGTATGCCATCAGCAACTTCCTCCTTCGACCCATAACAACTGCTTGGCAGAGGTGAGATGAACTTCACGACATTGTGCTGTGCTGTGGTGAGTGCTTGATCTTTGCTTTGACTTTCCAGGCTTCAATTGTGGGAGTTAAGTAGAAGCTGGATTGTGTTTGAATTAGGGATATTACCTTTTGTGAGTTGTAGGCATCACTTATTTATGTGTGATATTGTCACTTGCTTGCTCAGAAAGACGATGGTAGTTGTGCATGTGCCACGAAGGACTACGAAATGGACGAAGAAGAAGAACTCGCTTGCGCGTTCTAATTAAAAAAAGATCGACCTGCTTCTGGTGTCTCAATCTCTACGGCAAGACCTCTGTTTTGACGTCGTGACACTGGTGGAGGTGCTGGAGCCTACAACCGGATGCAGGAAAGTCTTGCTCGGACCCGTTCACCTAGTCCAGAGACCCAGCCCCTCGTCACGACTCCGGAGCACCGATTCAGTCGGCGCCTACTAGGCCTAAGTTTGGAGTCCGCACCTGTTCCGCCTCTAACCAGCATGGCAGCTCCTACCACATACACGGCTACCCTTCCATCGCAGACCACTCTTCCTTCGCAGGTGACTCTTGAACATCCTCGCGTTCCTGAAGTTTTCCATGGGGAAGAGTACGAGGATGTCGAGGTCTGGCTCGAACAGTTCGAACGGGGTCGCTGTATCTAACCACTGGAACGAACAGCACAAACTTGGCCGTGCATATTTTGCCCTGGAAGATAGCGCTCGCACGTGGTACGAGAACCACGAGGCTACTTTCCAATCTTGGGAAGATTTCCGCCGGAAGCTCCTCGCCACATTTTTGAACACGGTACGACGGAATCGCGCACAGCAACTGATTGAGGCTCGCGCACAAAAACCCAATGAAACAGCCGCCATGTACGCAGAGGGTGTAACCCGTCTGTTTCGACGAGCTGACCGTGACATGCCCGAGGCGAAGAAGGTGCGTCACCTAATGCAGGGTGGCAAAGAACCAGTGTTTGCGGGCCTCGTACGAAATCCACCTACAACAGTAGATGAATTCATAAGAGAGGCGACTGTCATCGAGCGTGCACTGCGACAACGATACCGACACTTTGATCGCCTGCCGACCCACACGCAGTAAGTGCTGCAGCTCATAACACTGCCGTGTGTGAAAGTTCCCTGCGACAAATGATTAGGGAATACTGCGTGAGGAACTTCGGGCCCTCTGCGTCCTTCCTACCCAACCGCCCGTCGCAACCGCCCGTCGCAACCGCCCGTCGCAACCGCCCGTCGCCAGGAGTTGAGGCAAGCCGTTACGCCACCGGCGCCAAGTCCTGAGCCACATCCAGCGACCTACGCTGATGTGGTCCGTCGTCCTCCACCGTCATTTGTGGCGACACCCTTCCAGCCACGACCCGCGGCCGTACCTTGGTGGCAACGGGATTCCATGAGACGACCACCAGTTCGCCGAACTGACCTGTGGCGCATGGTCGACCGCCGACCTATTTGCGTTCGCTGCGGAGAACCAGGTCACATTGCTCGCTATCGCCGTCATAGCGATTCCGGCTTCGGGAACTTTCCTCGTCCCACTTCTTTCCGCTCTGAAGACCGTCGTGCCCACGATGCCGATCAACTGTCGACTGGCCAAGCAACTACACCGCGTCGCTGGCAATCTCTATCTCCTGCGCGTAACAGTGACTTCCCTCAGAGCTGTGCGGACGTCACCAGAGGCCGTTCGCCTAGCCCGCGCCGGGGAAACTAACTGCTGTGACTTCCGGGGGCAAGGTTGCCAATTGTCGAGACATCAAAAAGTTCCCCCTATCATCGCAAGAAGATACGACGACAACCACGACGAATACGACGACGAATACGACGACAAATACGACGACGAATACTAATGCCAGTGAAGTTGTACGTGCTGATCTTGGCGTTTTCATTGACGGACATCACGTTACAGCACTGGTCGACACTGGCGCCGACTTCTCAATCATGCGCCAAGAACTCGCCGACCGCCTTAGAAAGGTCAAGACACCGTGGACAGGGCCACACATAATGAATGCTCGTGGTCAGCTGATGATTCCCACGGGTAAATGCACCGCTTGACTTCGCATTGGGGATTCTAGCTTCGTGGCCACTTTCGTCCTGTTGCCAGACTGCTGTAAAGAGCTAATTTTGGGCATGGACTTTCTTCGAGATTATGGCGCTATTATCAACATTCCTCAACGTATGGTGACGTTTGGCGCACATACGTATGTCGATGACAGCAGCGACAAACTACGCGGCAGTTTGCGAATAGCCGACGATGTGATGCTCCCACCGAGATCCTGCTGCCTTGTGTCTGTGTCCAGTGGGTGGCCTTCCTATAAGGTTGTCATAGTGGAGCACATAGTCGCTCTTTTGCTCACGCAAGGCGTTTCCATCGCGAGAGGCATCCTAACGCTTACTGGTGGACAGGCAGAAGTGCTCTTCACAAACTTCAGCAACGAGCGCCGTCAAATCCAGAAGGGTACCGCAATTGCCTACTTCAACGATATAGACCAAGCCGGGGATTGCTGTGCTTTGCAACCAGATGACGCGACAGTTCCTGCCTCGAAAACTTTGTCGGTGGACATCTGCTCCACGCTACCGCCCTCTGATAGGAAGCGCCTGCTTGGACTTATACACCAATTCGAAGACTGCTTTTCGCGTACGTCAAAGGTCCAGCGGACACCATTGACCAAGCACCGTATCATTACTGAAGACAACACGCGACCGATTCGGCAGAACTTCTGCCGTGTGGCTCCAAAAATCGCGAGGAGATTCAGAAGCAAGTATAGAAGATGCTCGTGGATGACGTCATACAACCTTCCAAAAGTCCTTGGGCGTCCCCCGTGGTTTTGGTCAAGAAAAAAGACGGCAGCTTGCGTTTCTGTATTGATTATCGCAAGTTGAACTAAGTCACGAAGAAAGACGTCTATCCCCTGCCTCGCATAGACGATTCACTCGATCGGCTGCGTCATGCGCACTATTTCTCTTCAATGGACCTCCGAAGCGGCTACTGGCAGATGGAAGTCGACGAGAAAGATTGTGAAAAAACGGCCTTTGTGACGCCTGATGGCCTTTATAAATTTAAGAAGTTTCCTTTTCGGTTGTGCTCGGCACCAGCCACTTTTCAGCGTCTCATAGACACCGTACTATTGGGCTTGAAGTGGCAAACATGCTTGGTCTATCTGGACGATGTTGTTGTATTCTCAGCATCATTCGAGGATCATCTCAGCCATCTATCCACCATACTCCAAGCCATACGCTCGGCCGGCCTGACTTTAAAACCAGAAAAATGTCATTTTGGTTTCAACGAACTCAGCTTCCTAGGCCACGTCGTCAGTCACGAGGGTGTTTGACCTGACCCGGCCAAAATAGACGCCGTAGCGCAATTTCCTGCACCCCGTGACAAAAAGGCTGTGAGACGCTTCTTAGGGTTGTGCGCCTATTACCGGCGATTTATCGAGGACTTTTCGTCTATTGCGGCGCCACTGACACGACTCACACGTGAGGACGTCCCCTTTTTTGGGATGAACAGGAGCAAATGGCATTCAATGAACTGCGACAACGCTTGCAAACACCGCCCCTACAGTACTTCACACTGACGCCAGCAATGTAGGTCTAGGTGCCCTTCAGGTGCAGTGGCAAGACGGCTGTGAAAGAGTAATAGCCTACGCCAGCAGGACTCTCTCTCGCACTGAGGAGAACTACTCGACCACCGAGAAGGAGTGTCTCGCCGTGGTGTGGGCAGTCATCAAATTTCGTCCATATTTGTACGGCCGCTCCTTCAAGGTTGTTGGCGACCATCACTCTTTGTGCTGGTTCACCAACCTTAAAGATCCATCTGGTCGTTTTGCACGCTGTAGCCTAAGGCTTCAAGAATTCGACATGACCATCGTCTACAAATCTCGGAAGAGGCACACCGACGCCGACTGTCTGTCACGGTCGCCAGTGGAAACTGTGGCTCCTGCTGACGAAAACATCGACTCGGCATTCTTGGGAGTTGTAAACACGGCCACTATTGCACGAGAGCAGTGCAGTGACCCTGAGCTGTTACCACTCATTGAATATTTAGAAGGACGACGTGAAGACATGCCGCGGTTATTTGCTAGAGGACTGCCATCTTTTCGCTTGCGAAACGATGTTCTCTATAAGAAAAACTTCTCACCAACCGGTAACCCGCACTTGCTCGTCGTGCCTGCCTCTCTTCGAAAAGAAATTATGGAAGCGTGCCATGATGAAGCAACTTCTGCTCATCTAGGCTACACCCGAACATTGTGCCGACTACGATGCAAGTACTACTGGCCAAAGTTACCTGCTGCTGTTAACCATCACGTGCAAACTTGCACCGACTGCCAAAGACGCAAAGCGCCTCCCAGCAAGCCAGCCGGTCTTTTACATCCAGTCGAAGCACCAGAAAAGCCATTCACCCAGATTGGAATGGATTTCCTGGGTCCCTTTTCAACTTCCACAACAGGGAACAGATGGATTACTGTGGTCACTGATTACCTGTCCCGTTATGCGGAGACTAAAGCTATGCAGCGTGGCACAGCAGTAGAAGCCGCTCAGTTTTTCATCGAAAACATCGTCCTTCGGCATGGCGCTCCGACAACAGTGATCACAGACAGATGACCTGCCTTCACCGCAGAGCTTTTGGCGTCGGTTCTCAGACTCAGCGGTACAGCTCACCGCAGAACGACTGCATACCATCCGCAGGCAAACGGACTGAAGGAGCGCCTCAATAGGACCCTCACAGACATGATCAGCATGTATGTTGTAATGGAACATAAAAACTGGGATCAGATATTGCCGTACGTGACCTTTGCTTATAACGCCGCTCGACAAGAAACCACTGGAAAGACACCGTTCAGTCTGATCTATGGTCGCGAAGTCACGACAACATCGGACGCCATGTTGCCGCATGAGTAGGACGACATCCATGTAGACGCTGAAGATTTCACTTAGCGTGCCGAAGAAGCCAGACAGCTCGCGCGCGTGCGCATCTGTCATCAGCAGCATCAAGATGCCCAACGCTACGACACCCGCAGCTACTCACCAAGCAACAAAGTGTGGGTATGGATTCCGATACGTCGACGTGGACTGTCTGAGAAACTGCTAAGATGGTACTTTGGTCCATACAGCGTCACGCGACGCTTGAACGACGTGAACTACGAAGTCGGTCCCGACACTAATTGTAGTTTTAAGTACCAAAAGCATTTGCCCGAAGTCGTGCACGTCGTGCGTATGAAACCGTATTTATCGAGTTAATTAGCTCCCGGTTACCGTTGTCGTACGACCACTTAATACACCTGGTAGAGCACCTAAGTTGCGCATCGGGACGATGCTTCTTTCGGAGGGAGGCAAATGTCACGTGCTTGCTCAAGAAAGACGATGGCAGTTGTGCATGTGCCACAAAGGACTACAAAATGGACAAAGAAGGAGAACTCGCTTGCACGTTCTAATTAAAAAAAAGATCGACCTGCTTCTGGTGTCTCAATCTCTGCGGCAAGACCTCTGTTTTGACGTCGTGACAATATGCAGGACCAAAGTACAACGGCATTTATGGCGTGGAAGGCAATGCTAAGAGATGAACTTTTGGCTGTGAGTAAGCATCTAGGCATTGAAGTAGAGGAAGGAATGGGCAGGACAGCGATTGTGAGGCTGATCACGCAAAAAGCTAGTGAGGAGGAGATTAAAAACGCGGTAGAGATTTTCGAAAAACAGAAAAGAGGAAAAGATGAAACGGATAGAAAAGAGCGTGATCAAGCATGCAACTTGGTGATCAAACAATTGGAACCAAAAATCAAGGCAATGAGATGGAAAATTCAGCCATCCGTAAGTGTAGCTCAAGAGAAGTACGATGTTCAAACGAGTTAGGTGCAGTCCAGAGCTATACAGAAGGCTAGCACGTTTGAAGAGCGCAGCAGGTTCGAAGACGAACCAAATGTGAGAGCTGCGAAAGATGCTGCTCTAATGAGAGAGGCCATTGAAGGTCGGAGCAAGTGCGACGAGGTGCTGTGCCAATAAAATGTTAGCGAAACAGCTAGGATAGCTGTAGAAAAGTTGGTACAGAACTCAAGTGCCGTTGTCGCAACGGTGGAAGTTGCAAACAATGTGGAAGTACGCAAGGACACCGAAGAAAGCTCAGAAGCACGAAAGTAGGTAGCGAAGATAACAGTACAGTTGCCGACAGCCCCTACACATTCGAGGTAGATAGTTCCCATAAAAACAGTGGCACGGTTCCTAAGGGCATCAAGCTGTCCGCCAGTCTAGAGTTTGAAGTAGGTGATTTTTTCAAAAATCATTTAGACGGCGCGGGTTCGACAGCTCACAAAAGCGTTGAGAGGGTTCACGAGTGTGAATTGCTATCAAAAAGCTTAGAAACGAACCGCAAAAAGCGGCGCAGACGAAAGCGACGTCGGAGAGCTGCGAACCAGACAAAAGACACCAAGGGTGTAAAGAAAAGCTCGAAAACTTTGAGCGTAGTGAACAAAACTAGGGGTTCTGCAACGGCGTCAAACTCTGATGGCATGCGTCCGAGCCACCGGACAACAAGTAAAAGAACGGCGGGTTCTTCGCAGATGCAATCAAGTGAAAGGCGCGAGTTTCATTGTGTGCGTGAGCACAGGGTTAGCACAAGTCAGCCAGCCCGACAAGGCAACACAGCCGAGAAATCAAAGTGCCGAAGTAGTAGGACATGTGGTGCAGAGGCACCCTTGAGCTGTAAAACCATCGATGACGCGACCCAAGGCCGATTTCCTAACGGTACAGGAAAAGTCATTCGCAAACGTTGCCGTAGAAAAGCAAAGCGACGAAGGAATGTTAAAGATGGCCATCAGCCGGGTGAACGACAGATGGGTAGGTTATCGGCCAGTTCAGCGAAGAGGCCTTTGTGGCGGGAAGGAAGGTGCCAGCGGCAAAAGGGTAGAACACAACGCACATCCCCATGACAGAATTCACGGCCGAAATTTAAGGTTTTGCGAAAACAGGAGGGTGGACGTGGTCCTAAGAAAAAGGCCAGCCTAGCGAAGCACCGCCCGGGTGCAAGCCCAAAAAGGGCATCGCCACTCTTTTCGGCAGATCGCTGGTGTCCTCTCCGCCAGACTGACAGAGACAGACCGAATTCACGAATGACGCGTGACTGTGCAGTTCAGCTTGTTGCTCGTGCACGTTGTTGTCTAGCGCGTTTTCAGAATCGAAGACCACGACCGCCGCGTGTGCGATTGAAGTGAGGGCTGACTATAAGCTGGAGAGTCGGACAAAGTAATTTTTAGAAGCATGTTTGTTTGCTTATTTTTGGTTTCAATGTAGTTTTCCTGTGCCGTTTCCACAGCTTGTTTGTTTAGTTGGTTTGTCACTCCAATATTTTTTAAACGTTTACGTTTAGGCGCGTGTTCAGTTCAGTTGAGTTACAGGGATATGACCTTTGGTAAAGAGTGTGTTAGTATGCTAGCGCTTCTTGGATGAGAGTATGATGTCGTGCTAGGGCGCACAGCAAAATCCTGGGCGTTCTTTAAAAACATGGGATGACATGAAGCTACATTCATCAAATCAGCGGGTAGTATGAGAGGCTTTGTTCCCTTCATTTTGTTGTTTTAGAGATTGCTTATAAGGATCATATGATCACTTGAGCTGAGAGCGTTGCGTTCACCGAACTTTGAGGCTAGAGATACTTTTCTATGACTTTTAAAACGCATTTCATTCTGTTGTGAGAGTTTTCATTGGCGTCGGGGTGTCCTCCTAGTAGGCACTCATGACTAGGTTTTAAGTTTGTAATGAGAGGATAGAGAATGCGCACGGTTACTTTGTGTAGGTACATGCAGCATTCCTGTGAAACTATTGTAGATAGTGGCGTTTCATTGAGTTAATGATGAATTAGCAGATGTTAGTTACAACTTAGAAGTGCGGATGGTAGGAAAAAGCTAGTTTTGAAGGAGTGTGACTACGTTTATATGGGGCCAAATTGTATTTGCTTTTGTGGGCTTTTCTCACACGCCAATTTGTTCCATCTTTGGTAAGCATCTCCACGTCCATGATTGTTGTAACTTTGGCGGCACCAAATTGTCTCAAAATTTTAGCGTACAGGCTTTTCTTTTGTTTGTTTCTTGAGAAGCCTGGAGGGTTTTAAGCGGGTTCAATGTGCTTGACTGAAGCATGGTATTGTGTTGTGTGGTTAGCCTTGCTGTTGGCGATCATTGTGAGCTGGTTTGGGAGTTGGTTACGAGTTCGCAGCTGGAGGGTCAAAGCCAGGCTAACGTCCTCATCATCAGGCATTTTCTTCGTGCCCAGCGGTTGGGAGCGCTGGCCAGCCGAGATTTTTCGCGCGGCGGAGAAGCTGTTGCGTTTGGCCCGGCGATTCGTCTGGGCAGACGCCATTGTGCGTAAGCTGGTCAACTGGGGAGGCTCTCAACTCCATCGCAGCGGAGTCTTCCAGACGCTGTCGAAGATTTCGGCAATTACCCAGACAATGTGGTAAGCAAAGGTGAGTTCCCGACTTTCAAATGCGGACCCTTTCGTCGTCCCTTTAAGCAGCAGCGGTCTCTGATGACCTCGGCGTCTCATCCGGGGACGGGGAAGCTGTTGTGACCGGCGCCAAAGCAGACGGGCTAGCAGCGCTCTTTTAAACCTCATTTAAGTAGCCGACCGGCCGGCTGCCTATGCTCGTCAGGTATTGTCCGTGCTAGCCGGACGATGAGACGTCGTGTCGCCACAACACCGTAAACCGGTCGAGAGAGGACAACAAAGACAGCATCTTCCTTGGAAGACACCATGGCGGCCGCCGCAAATCGCCCCGCTAATTGAGCGAACATATCGGTGGACCCTTTCATGTACGTTGTCAGGATCTTCGGACCTCTCGACTAGCGTCACACGCACGATGGGGAAGAGCCCCGCTGGCGCCACCGTGCAGTGGAATGATCACGACTCAATGTTGGAAGTTTACGAGGACCGTGCATGCTCGTCCCCCCTCATCCCTTGTGTGCGTGTGATTGGTGTTCCACTCGGAGAGGAGGAGCCCGACAGGGCTTAAAACGACGCCGAAGAGTGCTGGACGTCGCTCTGAACCATGTTACGGTTCAACCACCACGATCGTGGTTTGTGAAACCACTAACCTTTCTTTGCTGTAAATAAACGTAAATGGTGCCATAAACCTGTTTGTTTTTCGTATTCTCTGCTTGTCAGCGTTCGTTTCCCCCACCCGGTTACCCCATGCTACCACAATGGACCGGGTAGACCCCCATTCGCAACAACTGGTGGCAGCGGTGGGATGTCATCAGCGATCCTCCTTCCGAACCTTAACAGCACTCGAGCTCTTTCGCGGCCGAGCAAGGAAGGGTCTGAGAAACTGCTAGATGCTTGTACTTGTTAGTCAACACGTGTAAAGGCCCCTCAGTAGAACTACGAAGACCTAAGTCGAGTATAAATTTTTTTCAAAGAAAGGAATATATTCCTTTGTGCAAATATCCATAACAGCTCGTGTCTTGCTGACGACGTTTCTTGCGTTACGACAATAATCAGTTAAGTGTGATTATAACGTATCATCTTTCGACATTTGTTTTGCACAAAGGGTACACATTCATGCGGTTTGGATGTACTGTACATGTATTCCCTTTGTAGAAGCGTGGATGTATAGCCTAGTGGTAAAAACACTTTTTCGGAGCATGAAGGTTAGAGTTGGAGTGCCAGCGTCACAAAGAAAAAGTTTGTTTTATTTATGCTGAAGACATTATCGAGTCGGAGCAGCTGCTCGTGACGCTGAAAGCAGCGCAGTAGCTCGACAGCAGGGCCCTATGGTAGTGTCCGCTCTTTACGCAAGTATGTTTCTCGATGTCGCCGGTGGGGACGATGCGGTTCAATAGCACGCTTTTGAAACGTCTGTGCATGCGCGAGCTGCTGCCGGTGCCCTAAAGACGAGGCCCTGGCCGCATTGCAATTCCATGCGCTGTGAGATTTCGCTTAAGTGTGAAGCAGATTTCACAATTGGCTGATGTCAACATGCGTAACAGCGCGTGAATTTGAAAAGAATGACGGAGACTCAGGCCCATGACACCTTGGTAATTTCAGGCCTGCTCAACGTCTCTCGAGCGGGCTCTGACGTCACTCCGTTTATGCTATTGTGTGTCGCCACACATACGTGCCTACGCCTGCTCCCATCGCTCGGCCGACATGGATTGCCAAGTCTGACGAACGTTTTCTTGGCGTGCTTGTGTACTTGTTGGCAACACGAGAAGACGGTGTTTTTCTATATCCCTGATTAACTCCAGCATACATGAGTGAGGCGCTTCGTGCAATGGATATCGGCAACCTGTACGGCGGCAAATCTGAATGGTTTGGCGTTGCTGTGTGAGGAATAGTGTCGACAAAGGGATTGAACTTGCGAGTGTTCTCATTTAATTTTTAAGGACATAGGAAGAACAAAATAGGGGCGTGTCATTCGTCAAACTGATGTCGACATCCGTTTTCTTGGTGACCCGATGGTATGTGTGTCCGTCCTACATATTTATACTCCAAATAAAGGTGTTATGTGTGCTTCTACTTCTTAGTGTAAGCCCTGGCATTGAAATGTTAAACGCACGTGGAAGTGTGTTTCCTTAACAGGCATTTCTTTTTCAGGGTCGCTAAACATTTTGCTATTGAAGATTAGCGCAGCGGACTTCTTGTGTTAGGTTTGTTTATTTCATTGAAAAAAATGTAATTAATGATGTTGCATTGCTTAGTACATCATTTTTGTACATAGTATTTTTTTGTTAGTGTTTCAACCACTTTGTTGTGGTAATATAATTTTGCACCAGTTTCCCAGCACTGTAGCCTAACATGTTTCTTTGAAATTTAAATGAGTGAAAAAGTCGCAGCTTTGCCGCAAAGGTGAAGCAATGAAAGCGATAGCGACAAATTGGAAGGTCACACACAGAATGGCAAGGAGATCGAAACGTGCGCCACGTTTCTCACGCACAATCGGCGCACAAAATATTCTCACAGGTACAGATGAACGCGAATAAGCATCTCAGCTGTCGCTTCACTGTATCTGAAAACGCGTCCTTTTTGCAAATGGAGGCTGTGCAAGAATTAGAGTGACCTTTGTGTACCCTGCAACTACAACAGAATCGTTTCATGCACGCCCGACGCCAGCCAAGATGTATGAACCTCCCCAACTGGAGATAAAGGGCGCGCAAGAGATCGTCCACTCCCCCTTATCTCCGCGGGCCAAAGTACGCATGAGAGATCAGAGCCGACGCGTGCTCATCGCACCATCTTACTGATGATGCTGAACAAAAAACTAGTCCCCTACCCTGCTCCAACACGCCCCCCGACAAAGGTAAGTGGTAGATATAAATGGCTTGCAGTTATCCACTGAGCCACTCCTCGGTGGCTCAGTGGATAACAGCTTGCATTTACGACGTGGAGGTCCGACCTTTGATTCCGCGCACTGGAGTCTTTTTTCATATTTTTTTCTTTCCTGCGTTTTCGTATACATATATATCTCATTAATAATGTGTAAAACACAAAAAAACGAGCCCTTATGTATTCACTTGTTCCCCTTATATATATATATATATATATATATATATATATATATATATATATATATATATATATATATATATATATATAAGGGGAACAAGTGAATACATAAGGGCTCGTTTTTTGTGTTTTAGACATTATTAATGAGATCTAACAGACAATAATGGCAAGGAAGGTATAGGGGAAATTATTTATTAGGCCAATTGTAATGTAAATTAGAAGAAATAAAAGTGGGTGAAAAGATAACTTGTCGTGGGTAGGATCCGAACCTGCGACCTTCGAATAACACGTTCAATTGCTCTACCACTGAGCTACCATGACAGCTATCCCCTTAGCCACTTTATTGGGTATCTATGTCAATTTAAACGTGGTAGTGTCAGTCGGCACCACTAGTAGCCATGGCGGCGAGTGTGATACACTCTTTGTGAGCCTGCTTGGCGTCACGTAGCACGTGAATTTATTACTAACTGGCCGCTGACCAATAGTCCTCCGTATATATATATAAGGGAAAGAAGTGTATACCTAAGGGCTCGTTTTTCCGTGTTTTAACACAATATTAATGAGATATAACACTAAGTAATGCCAAGGAGTGTACAGGGGAAGTTATTAGAACCAATGGAATGTAAATAAGAAGAAAGAAAAGTGGATGAAAAAATAGCTAGCCGTGAGCAGGAATCGAACCTACGACCTTCGAATAACGCGTTCGATGCTCTAACCACTGAGCTACCATATATATATATATATATATATATATATATATATATATATATATATATATGTTTATATATTTATATATATATATATATATATATATATATATATATCCATGAAGACAGATGTTGGAAAGAATACAATCAAAACAATAGAAACTCTGCAACTGAGCAGGAGTAGCTTCTTAGCATGTTCTTAATTGTGTGTGTTTTTGAGCGCACGTGTGTGTAGATAAAGAATGAATAGAATTTTTCTTATCTACTTCGTCACTTTGTTGGCCAATCAGAGTTTGCTCCTATAGATCGACCACACGTTCAATAGCGCACAATTTGATAATTTCGAGCAGTAAATAGCTCACAGAATAATTTAAAAACAATTTCAAGCATCATACATTACTTGAACCAGTGTTTTTCTTAACAGAAAAGGCAGAATAAAGATGTTGGGCATGTAAAACTCACCGCAACCGCTGTATTTTTCAACTAGAGACGATGGTGGCAATAGAATCACAGATTTCCTGTGTGGGTGCTCACTCGGGAGAAAAGCGTGGCATAAAGGCGGCAGTGAGCAGGCTTGAAGATGTTCTTCTAGGTAGCATTGCTCATGCAACGCTCCTTGAACCCTGTCTCAGCCATTATTTTCTGATTTAACTCGATACCGTTAAAGAACTCGTTTGCGGAGATTTCGGCATCGGTGTCACATCGTTAGTTTTGAGCGAAAAATCACCATCGTCACGACAAAAAAATAAAAGGATCTAAAGAAAATAAATTTAAAAAAAGTATGAGTGCTACCGAACTCTGCTCGTTTGCGGGGCAAGCTGGCGCGAAAATAACTTTGTTGGCTGGGAAATGCAGTGAAAGTAACTGATGCTTTACAGACACATGCGTCCTGTGTACATGATTCAGAATACAACATGAAATACTGCAGCAATATCGCGGGCTACAAGCGTGCATCACTATCGGGTGCCGGGACATGGGATTATAAGAAGTTGAGAGTTTGAAGCCAATCACCCACTACAAGATGCATACATGCTACTGCAGCCTTAAGGCCACGTATTGAGTGTCAAGTAAAATTTGAAAAGATTTCATACATTAAGTGTTTGAAGTACCCATTATAGGAACAGAATATCACTATCGCGTCACACTATGGAAGGCGAACTTGAAGTTTCCCAAATTTGGGGCCCTGTTACACGCATTGGTGCTTAATCAAAGAGAGAGAATATTTGATGCCTTAGAATGGTCTAGCACTTTGATCTGGGTGTCCTAAAGGTTGTTATTGTGAGTCATGTTCAGGCTGCTGCCATGAGCATCGCGAGCGACGTGGTTTAGATCCCTGAGGATCTATGCAGGATCGATCGAGTTTCGCGAAACTCGAGATATTCCCAAGCTCTGGCTACATCCTCTTAAGAACGAGCCAACAGGACAAAAAAGTCAAATCCACCCCGCAGCGTGCTATGTTTCATTGGTTACGATGAAAGCAGCCACAACGTCAACGGCAGTCGACTAAGTTGGGTGGTGTTTTCAAAACAGAGACATCATAATTATTGTGTTTGTCGTTCCACTGAGTGGAGACGTGTACCCATGCAATAAAGGTGTCAGACACATTTCGTGGTGGTATATTTTAGATGCAAGGGGGTTTAACTTTCTTTTTAAGATTTTAAAGATTGCACTAAGTCTGTTTTAGAAAAAATCAGCATGGTGGCCTCTGAGATCAGTACTGATCGAGCGTCTTACATCACGACCACAGCTAAATCCGAGGCCACGTGTCGGTCTGAACATTTTAGCGAGGCCACCTGTCAGCGTGTAAATTCAAGTGCGCTGCTCGGCCGGTGCACGTCATCTTTGTTGTCATCACCTGCTAGCACCCGAGCACGTGTGGCCGGCTAATTAGCTTTTCGCCTGAACGGTACACTGTAAGCAAATGCTATCCGAGTTTGGGGTTTTCGCGGCTCATGACCTTTGAAAACTCTCTCGTGTTTAAAATTACTACCTCGTGTTGGAGTAAAAGGTGGTGCATGACAGTTTTACCACCACCTCTGAGGCACGAAGTAAAAGGATGTCAAAGTCCAGTTTTACCACGTAGGGAGTTTCCTATCATGTGACTTTAACCTGCGTTTCGGAGTTTGATACCGCGTGACTGCAAGGTGCAGCTGCTTCGGCGGCTTTTGCCCCATACTTCCCCATAGTGACGCTCTCAATCCTAAAGGTACGCGAGGAACCCGAGCTCGTGTACATGGACGCGACGGGGGCGGGCTGAGTTGAGTGGCGGGTTCAGCTTACCTCGACGCGCCCGAGTTTATATCAACTCGCACGGACGATTTGAGGTGAGCGGTGATCGCAGCGACGCTTTGCGTCGAGGTGAGCCGAAAGCCCGTCTTCCGGTACCGGTTTCCGCTCCTCTAAGCCTGCGCTCTCGCCTCTCGCCGCTGTGGGCTGCGGGAATATTGACAGTACAACCATGTGCATGGTCAATTCATGATTTACATCTATCCTGCGTAGCATTCCTTGCCGAGTACCCCAGCTCCTTAGACTGTGGAATGCCCTGCCTTCAAACAAAATGCGCGACGGGCGGAGTAACACATTTAATTGTTATAACCGAAATGGAGATAATTGGTCAAACTTAATTTTATCGCCATAAAAGCGCAAATTTCCTTAATTGGTCATACGTCATTATCGATAAAAAACAAGAATAACCAAAAGTTAAAAATATCACAAGAACAAAGTTACGAAATAAATACATGGCTAATTCCACGCTAAACGTTCCAGGCAGTACGCTCGACCATCTCCGATAAGAATATAAAAATTCATGGTCGATCGTTTGACTACACTAATCGCTTCCATTTTTGTTTTGAGACCAGTTTTCGGAGGAAATTTTTTCTAACACACAGAGCAATTTAAATATCGTGGCAGCGCCCAATAACTAGGTTGTGAAAAAAACTCGCGGGTAGGATGAACACAGCGTTTTCTTGGCACAACGCGTTCACAGCTACTAGGTTGTCTCAAGATTTTCTTTGAGGGGAAGCAATGCGTTGTTCTTGGGCGATATTTAAACATTTTTTACAGCTCTTACAACTTTTTATGAGATAATTCAGCTGCATAATTTGTTTCTATTACTGGCGGTAAGCGCAGGAAAATGGAGCACGAATCAACAAGCCGGCTTAGGTTACAGAGAAAGAGCAACATCGGAGTGATGGGGACAGGGGAAGCGGAGACCGCGACGGGCGGGAGAGGTCACGAGCCGTCAACTCAGCGCGACCGGTTATACACGCCCTTTCTGAGCGCGGCGAGTTTGGTGAACCTACCCCCTGTCTCCCGGTCGACGGGACTCGCCGCGACAACTCTCCGCCCCGATGCGCCCGCTTATACAAGCGTCACCCCCGGAAGCTTTTCAGGCCTGCGCGTCACGTGACGTGACGTCGACGACGTCACATCGCGCCGGCCGGCCGGCCGCCCTTCGCTGGGTGGCTGCGCCAGCCGCGAGCGCTTGCCGCGAGCGCCCTTCACGCCTACCGACTCGGGCGAGGTTCCTTGACACCATGTCCGCACGATTTATCAAGATATCGATTGATTGTATGGTTTAACGCGCCGACGCAACGCAGGCGATGAAGCGCGCTGTAGGGGAGGGCTCAGGATCAAGTTTGACTACCTGGGAATCTTTATTGTGTGCCGAAATCTCGTACACAAGGGCGTTTTTGCTTTTCGCCTCCATCAGAAATGCGGCCGCCGCAGCCGAGTATCGAAACCGCGCCCTAGTGCTCAGCAGCGCTACGCCTTAGCCACTGAGCCACCGCGGCGGGGGAACTTATCAAGGTATCAAGAAATAATGAATATCGTGAATGGAATAATGCATATTTATTTATCACAGCCAGACGCCGTCTGTACAAATATCACAGTGCGCATTGTTCTCGGTCCAGGCAGACGACAGGCAACACAAGATGTTGCCCTTAATGCTGAAAATATGCCAAAAGTACAAAACACAATATCTTGCCACATAAAACTCAGAAAACAAAACAGATTGTAACAGCAAAAACATCCCCGAGCTTTGGAACAGAAAAAGCACACTTTCATTTAAATTGTAGGTTAGAGGAAAACAAACCATTCGTTTATCATAGTAGCAGTAGCAACACAAGGTATCAGGTTCAAACACTTGCCAAAAAATACAATACATAAGAACACTGGTGACTAAATTGTGGTCCACAGCATGATAAGTGACAGAAAGAAAAGTAATTGTACTGCCACAGGTAGGTGCATGTCCTAGGGAAAAAATCAAACAAAAATCTAAGAAAAAACAAATCACAGTGCACAACATGTCTGTACACAGAGTGCACAAGGAAAGTGTACACAGCTTAGGTACCAAAACGGACTGTAGAACTGCTACAGTAAGCACCGAGGCAGTTCGAGTTAAAAAAAAGAAAAAAGTACAGCACTTTTAAAAGCTAACAACTTGTAAATAAATACAAAACTGGAAACAAGGCTCATTTTACATAAGGCAGAAGTATACCAAGGAAATCAAGTCATGACTATGCAATCAAATACACTCTGTGAAGTTTCACAAGAATAAATGTGAAGAGAAAGACGCGACGCTTGGAAAATTACTTTCCAAGAAAAATTCGGGCCTTTCTATTTTTCGCCTTCTGATCTTTTTCAATGCGTAAAAGATCGTTCCTTTGCTTGCACAAGTTGTTGAGCATTATATTTGCTGCACAGTTTGCAACCAATGTGATGAGGAGCTCGTAGGTGTGCCCGTTTTCACACGTATCTATGTCCTCAAGCCTTGGCAGAGAGTCCAGTGTAAGTTGCCGATCGACATTCTTTTGGTTCGGCCCATGGAGAAACTGGGTAGAGGTACTTTCCGTCATGAGCTTTCTAACTACAACCTCCGTGTACATAACTACTGTGATTACAAGAGCAGAAGGAAATTTGAGGCCACCCCGATCCAGTTGTGCGATTAAAGAATGGGTGTCCTCTCCTGTTTCGGCCGTATTTCGGGTAACGACCAACTGCCTCTGGCAGCTTTCACACTTGAGAACTTTCATTGCAGCATGTGCACAATACCCAGCAACATAACCAATCACCGGCATTTGTGCTCTGAGCTCATCAAGGTCAGCATCGCTAACATGAACACTAAAAGAAGTGCCCGCATCCCTGACACTGTCCGTCTCTTCGATGCTTCTGAGATCATCGTTGCTCATCCTTGGAAGGGCATTTTGAAGGCGAATCCTTCCCTCAGTTTCGCAAAGCTGGCGATTAGATATGTGATACTGCCCACCAGCCATCTGCCTGTACTGTCCAAAGCGACTCTCGAGGGGATCCGTCTGGACTTTCCCTAGCAGAATATACTTAAAGTGAAGCTCACTAACGCAGTACTTCACCAATGCCAAAAGGGATTGAGCAGAGAGCCTCAAGGCACTCAATGTCTCCTGGGTAAGTACTCCGGTGTCGTGCCTATAAAATTCCCACACATCGAGCCATGTGATAAAAGCGCTTAGAAAGCTTGCCTTTGGGTCATCTGTGTGGTTTGACATGGGCTCTTCGTAAACATTACGGTGATGGAAGCCCTTACTAGGTGTCTTTACATTGACAATGCTCCACCAACGAAGAATTATTTGATGAACTCGGCGGTTGCTGTAGCATGTTGAAAATCAGTATGACCCTTGCGAGCGGCCAGGGCTTCGGCTACGTGCGGATTAAAAACCTGCAGTACGAGTTTGACGTCCTGTCGTTCAAAGCTGCTTGGATTTAGAGCTTTTGACGTCAAGCCATACCCAGACTTCAGAAGCAGGGGTGACTCCTCTTTATGCAAATCTCTCAAATGCTTAAATGAAGCATTCATCTTGCATTCGGGATGAACTTCATTGTTCGAAAGCTCGAATCGTGGGTAGAAAAAGCAAGTTCCAGCATTTTTCTGGTTGAGCCAGTTATTTCTTATGCATTTAAATAGATGTACAGCATCCAACACGTAAAATAACGGCCGATCTGGGTCTGCCGGATGCGGGTAAACAGGGCTAAGCTTTGGTTCTGGCAGAAACATCTTCATTGCCTTCCTGTTCAGTGAGTTATTGTCAGAGACAACGGCTATGACCCTGTATACAATTTCTTCTAAGCCCAAGATCACCTTCTTCAGCATGCAATGAAGATCTTCACCCTGTAAGGTTTTTACCGGAAGAATGTGCGCCACCTCCTTGAATGCGCTCAGCAAACTTTGTATCATAAACACGTGCACCGATGTGGCCGCTTCGTTGGAGTTAACTGCTGCACCACATATGTTCCCACCTTTGTAATCTAAACAAGGTTTGATATGAATCTCGTCAAGCATCAGCGTCACAGTGTGTTCATGTGCCTGCAGATGTTTGAATCTCTGAGACACATACTGAAGGAAAGTGTCGTCAGAAGAATCAACTTGTGGGCACATTTGAATAGACGAGCACACATTTCTAATAGTGCTTGGGTGGGGCAAAGTTAGTGCACCTGTGCTTCTCAGGAACTTGTAGGCATGTGGTGATATTGTACGCAAGATGCATGCAAAGACCATCACCTGTGCGCTATACTGAATGCGCTTTGCAGAAAGGAGTAGTAGCTGCTCCTTCATAAAGTTCACCGTCTCTTTCTTGCCTTCATCAATGCTGGCTTCCAATTTGTCCAGAAGGGAATGTATTGCTTGAGCCAGGTGGCGATAAGTGCAGCGCTCCTCAGACAGCATCGAAAGGTTGTTCAAAATTTCCAACAAGGAACTTACTTTTTGAACTGAGTCTGGTACAACAGCGCTACCAAGGTTCTTGATTGGTGAACCTTGATAGCAGGCAAAGAGTTCAAGGTTTGCAAACACGGTCAATGACGCATTCAAACAAGGTTCACGATAGTCGATAATGTTCAAAAACATGGACCACTCTTCTTTATGAGTCACAGTCCACTTCGGAGGCACTGACACCCCTTGCAGGCGAGCCCTTAGTTCTTCGAGGGACGAAAACCGGTCTCGTTCTTGCTCCACTTCATATGACGCCAGCGACTCTTCTACAGCACGGGCGAGTTAGGAGGCTTCTTGTCGGCTCCTCTTGGCGTCAGGTGTTTCTCTCGTGCTCTGGTCGCGTACTGATGGGTAGGACGGACAGCCGGGAAATACCGTTGGGACAGATCTAGGACGCAACCGTGGTACTGGGAGTGCAATTTTAATAACTCTCCCTGTCCTTGGATCCGTGTACGATGTCGTCTTCTCGATGCATGAAGCGTCGAAATGATCCGCGCACACCTGCACAAACGTTTCAAGAACGCCTGAGACGCCACTTCTCAAAAGAAAAAAATGCGCTTTCGTTTGCATGACCGTGTTTACAGTCCGTGTAGTTAAAACAAAGTCTACCTACGTTTCGCAAGCATCTAAATAAAAGCGCTGCGCTAAGCGGTACAAGCAACATGAAAGGAAACACGGGAGCGTGATGTCACCGCACTCCACGAAGCGCTTCCACCGAGAGCTTGCAAGAATGGACGACACCACGGCACTGTTAGTGAACAAAGCGCAGCTGACCATCCTTGCTGCGAACGTGCCTTTCTGGGCGATTCTCATCAACTGCTGGCGTCAGCGCTTCGCGAGGCCCGGCGGCCACACGCTCAAGTATTTCCCATCATAGGTGATTTCTACCCGAACAAACAACGACAAGCTAAGAACAGGAGCATCTCAAATTCTTACCTTAGTGCACGAAGTCGGCACGAAGTCCTTCCTAGGAATGGCACGTAGCCATTGTTTGAGAGCGTCGGCGTCTTTAGGGAAGGAAAACACTTGTATCTTCTTTCCTGTTTTGTAGTTGCCGGTGCATCCGGGTACACAACACTTATTCGGCATTGTCGCATCACTCCAGCATCACGCACGGAAACGAAATTGCCGCAAAACAACAACGGAAAGCAACAAACGTGAAACACCGTCAACACCACGCCGCCGAACCGTCACCCCCGCCGCCCGCGCTGCGCTCGCTGCCGCTGCGGCTTCCCCGAGAGTCGGCCGGCCGAAAATGACGTCAGATTGCTGGGCGCAGACCTGAAAAGATTTTCCGGGGGTGACGATACAAGGGGAGGGCGAGTCCAGAAAACCTGTTTATTTCGACTCAACGCGCCCTCGTCGGGTCAATGTGAACGGGCCTCCGGATGTTTCTTTTTGTTTTTTTTTGCATCGTCGTGCCTCATGGCTGACCTCGAGTCAACGCACTTTCACTATAACTGGAGACAGCATAAGCACAACGAGCGAGGACAACAATCTGTGAACGAAAAAAAGAGGGGGGGGCTAAAAAATGAAAACCTGCTATGGAAAGTTGTCCTGGATATTTTCGCAAATTGTTGGCTTTTGCTCTGTGGCGGCGTTGGAGACAGACGGTCCAAGAAGCTCGGGATCTGTGTGTCTGGTATTTGAACTACGCTCTCTCCAGTCCACGTCCCGTACACGGCCTCCCCATAAAAAAAAGCGCCTACGCATATTGGGATTCAATTTTAAATGGGGTGGCCTGAATACCAAAAACTGGCGGTTAGTTAGGGAAAAGCTGACCGACAGGATTCGGGAACTCAGGGCCTTGTCTTGTCCATTAAAGCTAGGGCTAGGATAATTCGATCGCTGTTGTTTAGTTTTCTCACGTATATAGGTTCTGTCATGCCGGTTAAGCCCCACACCAGGTTTCTCCTGGAAAAGAACATTTCGGTTTTCTTTGCAGTCGTGCATCTGCGTGGTTGTCGCGCCCCGTGCTCAAGCTGCACAGAGATGAAGGAGGACTTGATATTCCTGAGCTCTGCGTAGTGGCTATGGCGCTACACGTCACATAGACATGGCTAGCTCTCGATTCGGATATGCTCCTAACTCGAAGCTTTGCAGGGGCCGCTTATACTTTGGCCCGTCTCGAAGATGTTTACCCGGAGATAGTTCGATCGAACTCCGCGAGCTAGTCGATAGACTCACTCCGGATTTACCTGAACGCTGTAGATAACATAACCTGTCCTAACACAGTTCTAACTGGCGGCTCATTGCCACCAGTTTCCTGGACGCCAAGCGCGCTACATTCATGTACCGCCTGGCCAGAGGGCACCTGCCCATAGAGTTTAGGCCCCTCACAAATGTCTCTACAAAAGTAACGTGCCCCTTTTGCGGCAGTAGAGAGGACCTGGCCCGCATTTTCTCCCAGTATGCATTACTAGCCGCCCTTCATCGAAGGATAGCTAGCTTGTTTGGTCTTCCAGGTGTTTCTTTCGACACCGTTGGGTTTCTGCAAACCCTGTCGGGACAAGCAGTTAAGCAGTACGTGCTTCTGCTTGTCGAGTGCTCCGACCAAGTGTGGGTGGCATGGTGCTGTGCTGTATTTGGTGGGAGACGACCCGCACTTCACGAAGTACTTATAAAAGTGCGGAAGGAGGTCTGGTTCGTCGTGCACCGAGAATGGCAGCACCTAGGTGCAAAAAAGTTTTATGAAACGTGGCACCGTCTGGCAGTGATTTTCAGTGAGTCAGGAGGACAGATAACCATCAATATATAATAATGGCGTTCATTAAAGTTGAATGACTCAGCCTAGTGCGGCGGTCGCCCCAGAGTTTAGTTTGTGTGGTCGTTCGCCTAGTCCTTGCATGCGCTACGGTGATCTTGTCGCCTTGTCGGGCTTTACCCGCAAGGTTTGTGCTGGCCCCTTCTGCAGGCGAGGCGACTCTACTCATCGAGGCGGATGGTGGCTCCCTTCCTTGTGAAGGGTTAAGCCGGCTTTTAGCCGTGCTGGTTCATGAAGGTACGTCAACTTTGTGTGCAGCTGCAGCCGCTTCTGCACCAAACAGCAGTCTTGTAGTCCCAAAGAGTCAGATTGTGTCTCGCTTGGCCCTCGCAGTCAGGAGACGGGCCGTGATCGCAACGCACCTCACGCGCTGCGTTAGCCCACCTTGCCAGGGTACGTTTACTTTGTGCGTCGTGATTGAATTACCGCACTGAAGGTTAGCCCCTATGTTGGCTCTCCCGGGCTTGTACGCTAGGAGGCAGGCCGCGTCTGTTTGGCGCCTGGCGCCGAGCGGCGGTCCCCTTGCCACGGTGTGGCCTTCTGCCCGAAACAAAAACTTCCCCCTCACACGACCATGGGGGGGGGGAGACATGCCAGGACAGTTGTATAGGATGATGATGGGTTGATGAGTTATGCGTGACTCTGAGACAAAGCGCCTTCGGCGCCGCGTTTCCTTCCTATCTGACAACGGCATGGGTGCCACATTTTTCCTACATCATCGAGCAACCGTGCGCTTTTGAGCGCCTCCGAACCTGCACGTCGCGGATACTGCGCTTTCGTGCCGAATCGCGAAGATCTGCCAGTGGTAACGAAATCAATTTGGTATCATCGTTCGTGGTTGCTTCCTGGAGAAGCGATAAGCAAAACGCTTCACTATGTCGTTGGCACTAAGCCGCGGCCGCCAGTGACCAATTGGAGTGTTGTGCCGGGGCAGGTGAATGAAGCGTCGCATATACTTGATTCCACAGAAGGCGATGTCTGTTGAAGTGAAGTGCAGCCCGCATTGTCCGCCCCATGCGCCAACTGTTCTCAAACATGTAGCACGAAGGCGAGTACCGATACAAGCCAGACGGACCAACAAGCGGCTGCAGGTGAGCACAAAGAAAACCGGGACGGGCCGTCTGTTTCTTTGAGAGTACATACATCGCCTTGTCCCCATAACACTCCGCAGTTAGCGGACACGTGTTCATTTGTGTCTGAAACGACGACGAAATTCACACAGGCTGTGTATTTTGTGATTTCCAGCTGTGTTTAATCGCATCGCTGTGCCCCTCGAAAAGGCCTAGCATGCCGTCGGTAGCAGCTTCTATGCAGGCATGCACCGCTCTTCTACGCCCGTTGTCATGAATACGTGCTGCTACTGTGTTTGTGCACCGTCGCTCAGTAAAAATCATTGAGCTGCCATGGTTTGTGCGTACTTAGGTATATTTTATAGACTTGTGAATCAGCAGTGCTAACACGTGTGGGGCCAAGAGCCTGGTGTGTCAAGTAATTATTGGATCATCAAAATGTGAGATCGGGTAGATTTATCATAAAAGGTCTGTGTGACATTTAGTGGTTTACAGCCCACACCAAGTTTACGCTTGCACTTCTAGCCGTTGTTGTTAATCAATGCAAAAAAAGAGTTCTCCCACCGGTACTAAACGGTTGATCAAAAAGTCGTGCCTAAATATAGCGGTTTGTCAAAGTGCAGCCGAGTAACGCGTGCAGTCTGTTCGAGTGGTGTTTTATTATTCATTTGTTGTGTGTGCGTGTTTGTCTGTATGGGAATCTATGTGTCACCAATTTGGCCGTCATTGGATATTTAATACATTTGTCGACTCTGGGTGAATGCACCCGTCAACCGTTATTTTCTACCACCGGAATATACTCCCAGAAATCACCTCAAAAACCTTGTGAAGGAAGTAAAAATTTACTCTCTCTATACTCGCTGAAAACCTCATTGGGTAAATAATTACTACCCTTCCCGCGTTCAAAAACTCAACACAAGTGTAAATTTTTACTTCGATAGTAGGTGGTAAAAAAACCCAGAAAGGGTAGTCCGTTAGAGGACAAGTGGTTCACCCAGTTTTTGGGGTTATTTCAGGTCATTTTCGTTTAGTGTGTACACTTCGCTAGTTTGACCATGACATGCAATGGTCAGGCTAATTACGCAAGCCATGGTAAGGCCCGCGTAATCGCGCCACATCTTAGGAAGACCATGGTGATGAAGCCATGTAAAGCTAGAACCGGGCTATGTAATGCATGCTAGTTGATAAGCTAACTCAGCTGCGCTAATTAACGCGACGTTAAATATAAGCATGCTAAAGCACGCTCAAGAGGGCTCACATGCTCATTTTAGGAAAAACGAGCAGCTCAAGAGTGCTGCGTGTACACCCTTGCAACTTTTGAGAGTGGAAATTTTCATGCTGCAGGTGGAACGAAAGAACCTGTTCGAAAGAGGACAGACGGCCACGAATACGCCTGTGGAAGACGTGTCTAGAGTTGGGAAAAAGATAATATGGCAATCACGCTGACGTTGCTGCACTGGTAAAATGTTGATGGAGTGGCGACGCTCAAGTGTTCGCACACGCTGTTTCTTTGATAACCGCTCCACATGTCCCATATGCGTTTCCAACGATATGCGCCTTCTTGCAGTCATTTTTACCAACGCTATTATCACGCGCTCCGCACTGTCTTTATGCCACGGCCACTGCAAAGCAACCTAAGAGAAAACTCGTCTGCTGAGATGCTTGGCCCATCCGGCATCGCACCACTGCACAGGGGATATAAATGTCTGAATTTGTCCTCCACAAAGCTTGTTCTGTGATCGTTTTGATTTTGTGTTATGGCATCTGCGTTTGTGTGTGTTGTTTTTTTATCGACGAGATGTAATTGTTAAGTACTGATTTTGGATCATTTTTATTATTGTGTATAAATTTACGTCTGCCATTTTATGAACTTGAAATGTTCAGATACCCACATTTCACTTCTGTTTGTATTTGGTGAAGTATGTGTGATTTCTTCAAATTCCTACCACACTTCATGAGAAGATTATTGTGAGGAGTTCTGGTAAACTGATTTTCGTACGCCTCATAATTTTCGTTATGATGTATTTTTACCATTTCCTCTGTTTCTGTAGTTCAGTACACTGTGCTTGCTTTTTTTAGAAATGTAAACCTTTTCAACAGTAATAAGATGTCGCAACATGTATTCTTTCAAAAAGTATAAGTTATCGAGCACATCAGCTTACGTGCTTCTAGACCTACATGACGCCCACGTGATCAAGCAGTTTATCATGGTAGACTTAAAATGGCGCACAATTGCCATTTTACACTGAAATATCTTAGTGTTCTGTCGCTTTATATTTTAATCATAAAGACTCCTGTTGAAATGCTTTCGCCTTTTTCTATAAACGCCTTATAACTAGAGCCTCCATGAGTTTTCTACCAGCCGAGAATGTCACAAGCTTTACTCCTAGCATCCAAAGACGAATTTTTCAAAAACTTTTTCACAACGTTTCCTGAGTTGGCGAGGGCGGAAGCGAAACGTTTTTCACATATTTTTTTATAGTGAGAAAGATGCACTTGGCAGCGCTTTACGAAGACATCTTTCAACACGCATTCCTGAAGCTTTCTTGAAAGGCGTCACGTTTTGGCTCTGAGAGAACATCTGAAATTCAATCGAATCAACACTGTCACTACGCTTTGCTATTGCCACTATGCGTGCTTGACATTCAATAAATTCTAGCCAACAGGACAGCCGTGTCACACTGTCAGCACATCTTGTATTTCCTCCTCTGGCACAAAGTACATGTGTATTGATAAGAACGCCACTGCCTTGTTTCTTTTGATGAGGACCATTGTCCCTACAAGCAGGAGAAAGACGACGTGTTTGGAATTCAGAGTCTCGATTCTCTTGTCAATGCTTCGCGAAGCCGTTATGCGTGACCTCAAATGACGTTTATGCAGCTGGAGTCACCTATTTTGTTGCGGTATCGACAAGACTGCTTGAAAAACAGAAAAAAGAAATGAAAAAAGGAACAACCTTCAAGTCGTCTTTCCGTAGGCTATTTTGTATCTGATAATCTGAATACCGCTGTACCGAATAACGCCCACATAAACGAAAGCGGGCAAGGAGAAGGGGAGGGGGCTCTATCTTGTGAAATTGGTCCAGTCAGCATTAGTCTTAAGAAACCTTTTTTTTGCCATGGGAAGGCTTTTCAAATAATAGCACCCTCCCCCCTTCCGCAGACAAATCTTGCGTAAGTGCCAGGGCGCTGATGTGCGTGCGCATGAATATTCATAGTCGTTGTATTAGCTACCTAACGTTCAGTCTTTACAATGTCCGCTGGACGGCATAACTTGTATATAATCAATATATGATGAAAATATGCAAGACGGTGGTACTTGGAGGGTTCACTAGATGAACAGATAGACGGACGGACAGATAGACACATGGACGAACGGATGAACACACGGACGCTTCGCACCACTTATCATCATACACTCTGCGAATATACTGTGATACTTTACATGTTAGATAAACATTTCTTGCATATGCACAAAGTGACTGATGATGACTGGGGCGAAGCGTCCTTCCGTTCTGGCCTAAGAGTTTCATACAATAATACCTAGAGCGCAATCAGGTGCTAGTGTCTACGCTGGCTCCTTCAGCGACACGTGTACCCGCATGGGAATGATGGGAAGTACAGGCTTCGGATCTGCTTCGGATGAATCGAGTTCTTGAAATTCGGGACGCTTGCTTTTCGAGTGTAAAACAAAACGATAGGAAGTTGTTTTTGCAAAACGTTTGTGTGATAATGAAGTAGATGTGAAACGTGAATAAATTCAGCTAGCAGGGTATGCATTGCTTTGTAATTGCAATCTAAATTCGACATTCTTGAATAATTAACGATTAGTTTTCGTAAAAGTGGAAGTAAACGTGCGTGTTTTTCTCTCTGAAGTACGAGAGATGCATTTGTGGAAACAAAATGATTGTTTTGAGTGAAAATTGTTGTCTGCGAAAGAAACAGCCAAATTGTCGTCTGCTGCGACGCTTGCTTGGAGCGAGTGCGGTAACTGCGATCATTTTGGCAGATGATGTTGCAAACAGTAGGCGATTGCTGCGTATTACCGCCGTGATACTACTCAAATCATCCAGTTTTCGTGGCTCGCACGCCAGCTCGATCTCTCTAACGTTTTTCGAGTGAATATCATGCTGGTGCACTGATTCTTTTGTAGCACCTACAGTAGCCGCTGTAATATTGTGCTGTTGTGCGTACCCCTTTTGCGACAGCAGGGTGCACCATGAAAGCAGCAGCCTTTCATACCACAAGTAATTCACACTCTCAATGTACTGAAATGCACCTTTTAAACCAGCACTTGGTAATGTGTAGTAAAAAAGAGAGAAATATGAACAATCGGCCTCCAGGGTATTGAAAGTGTAGGTGTGCACTTGTATAGCAATTATTAGGGCAGTGATTTTGATGCTGTACTCCAATTGATTAGTAAAAAAAAGTTAACGACTGGCTGTTTTCAACACTCTCAGCTCATCATGGATTAACTGTACAACCTGCGGCTTGCAACAAGAATATTTGTTGTACTGAAACTGCAGCAGCAGCAAGTTACATGCACACACTTACCTCTTTATTTACATACGTGCTGTTGTGTACAGGTTTCCTGTTGATAATGCCAGTATCCTGAAAAAAAAACGGCTGCAAGCCATGGGTGTACAACGCTTCGCTCGAACCAGACGTCATGCTTTATGTTCTGCCCACTTTGAGGCACCCCAATTTTGTAGCGGTCTACAACGACGCAGACTTCGTGAAGAGGCAGTGCCATCCACGTTTCTTGCAACTAATGACAACGCAGGAGAAGTATGTCCATTTTATTTTATTTGAATTTTCGACAAACTTTCACTACACTGCATGGGAATGAAAGACAGCACATCCCTGGATCCTGTATATCCAAAAAAAGAAATCCACAATGGTTGTTAGTAGCAGCCTGAATACGTAACAATAAATGTCCACCATTTATTGCACAATGAAAACACATTATGAAAGTGTGAAAGTCATTTACTGTTCATTGCAGTAATATCATGTAATTTGGCCGTGTGCCCCTTTGACTTACACCTACCATAATTCCCCAGGTAAGGCCTTGAACAATAAAATGGTCTGAACGTGCTATGTTTATGTAATTTAATCTATTGATCCACAATTTAGACACAATTAACATGTAGTTATAAGTACTAACACACAATAATAATCCCAATTTCTCTCATTGAATTCCAGGAGAACGAGTTTAGCACCTGCATAATTAATATCTAGAGATTCCTATTCTGTGACTATAAAGAAAGCATAAAGCAAATGTAACCAGTTGAGATAATAAGGCAATTAAACGAAGTGTGATTTTAGAAAAACAAATATTCCAGGGGTTCTGAAATGAATGGTAAACTTATGGCACATGTCAATTTATTCATTCGTGGGGCCAATAGGCATTGTTTCTGGTAATTGTTTGTCAGCTCTTTCTGGGAGGAAAGCATGAACCTCCGACGTAAAGAGCACTGGGAGATCACAGTTTTCATAAGAAATGAACTGCAATACTTGAAGTTTGTATTTGGGGAAAATCATAGGTTAGAAGTTCACGGGGCAATGGCATCTTGAAGCAATGAAAAACTATTGAAACATGAGTGCCACTTAGGCCACCCCCGACACTCTTTCTTTCAAGAATATTTGACAAAACAAGAAACACCGTAGCACTAGTACCTACTAAAGTACTACCAACAACGAAACTTTAGACTTGATATATTTGTATTGTTCTATTCTTCTGCATACTCAGCTGCCCGTGATGACACTTGTAATATCCTATTGAAAAACACGGGTGCTGATCTGAGTGTGACAGCGTTTTGTGGCATTGTCAATTATATGACACGTGCTAGTCAGTCACTCTGGCTCTAAGAGATGTTTCGCTTATCCTTCTAGGAATTCTCAACGTCACAAACAGATAGGTTCAGAGAGAGCATGCAATACCACAAAGAAGAATGTACAGCAAAGGCCTTCGTCCCTGCCCTCATGCACTGCATTGTTGGGCTGTTGCCTAGGTGATATTTGGTGTTTACACAAGTGTAGCAAGGAATTTTTTTCCAGAGCAGGAATGATCTCCTTGTCTGTGAAAGAGGGACTGGGCAGGAAGGTTCCCTGTATTTTATGGCAGATGTCCTATGGTAGACTTAAATTTAGAGCCATCGATGTTCTTGCAGCGTATTTAGGTGTGGTTTATATCAAATTAGCCCCCCCCCACCTGTTCATTTTTACTGCAACCCAGGTCTTAGTTAAAAAAATCACAAAGGCGCCGTAATTTGAGCACCACAGGATGTTATGGTCTTTCATTGTGGTGA
This sequence comes from Rhipicephalus annulatus, assembly GCA_013436015.1. Classification (NCBI taxonomy): domain Eukaryota; kingdom Metazoa; phylum Arthropoda; class Arachnida; order Ixodida; family Ixodidae; genus Rhipicephalus; species Rhipicephalus annulatus. Next base: position 30,740 of record WOVY01007183.1, read on the forward strand.
GGTGCAGCTGTGTTGGTAGGGACGTGTTGCAAGTACAGGGCATCATAGGAAAAGCATCGTTTGATTCGCATCTTACCAACATAGCTGTTGCCACTTTTCAGTTGCCGCGTTACTCGTTGCATTTTATTGTGCGTATTCAGGGTGCCTTCCACAAAAATACTACGCTCCATAGCACCACATTTAGAAGGTTGCCCTTACACTTTTGATGCAGCAGTGGACTGCTGCCGACCCGCAAAGTGTTAACAGTAACAACCAATGCATCCCTCAAGCCCTAGTTGGTGTAGGTGTGGAGGTATTGATGAAGTAGCGATGCAAGCTGTTTGCTAAGAGCTTCGAAGTGAACCTGCTCACTAAATTGTACAACAAGCTGTAGTTTTAGAGGTCTCCATTCACTACTACTGCAGCAGTTTTCAATATTTTTCTTCTCTTTTTTTCATGAAGCTTGCTGCTTTCTATCAGCAACTGTAGGTGTGAGTTTCTCTAATTACTCAGTGCTCTAGCAAGCACAGCTGACCTTGAAAACATTCACATAAATACTTCCAAGTTTTGCACCAAGGGAGGTTAAGGGTAAAAAATTGCACATGTAGGCAAATATTTATTTCCTAGTACCAAGCAAGCCATGTAAGCATTTCCTTATATCTATGACAGCTGAGCATATGTATTGCGTAGAATTACACCATTAGAATGATGGTTATATAGGGGTAAGGGGCATTTCTTTTGTGGAGAAATTTCATAGTGAAACATAAGTTAATGTGCGATGTCCCACTGAAAAATTGTTGCTTTGCCTTGTGCCACAGTGTTACATGCCATAACATGCAAAAACAGGCAATTTCATCTTCTAATGCAGTATTGCTGAGGTCCTGCAAACTCGTGCAAATTGATCACATCAGAGGGGTGTGAACCTGAGCCCATTGATAAACATTCACAGCAAATAATAACGCCGAGACGCTGGTATTGTTTTATCTGTCTCGTCCTTGTTGTTTACGCCTTGCTTTTTTACGTCTTTGAACAAAGTACATGACACAGTGCTTCTGTCGTGCACTTTCTTCCGTTTTTTGGGCTTTTTTGTGCACTGATCGTGATGAATTCGTTACTATGATTGTTACAACAGTATTTCAGAAAATATTGTCATTTGGGCAAGAAAGTTTATGTGAAATACCAATGCAAGTTTTGTAGCATTGTCACTGTGGGTTAGAATTTTTCACCATGCAGTCACGGCATAACAAACGTGGTTTAATATTTTTCTGTGACGATAACAGCTTATGTTTGTGAGCTGAAGTCGCACAAGAAGAAGTTCGTTTTATGTTAACGTAACAAGTAACGTATTCTATCAACCATTTTCATAACATCTGTAACACTGGGTGCTAGTTTCGAAAGATTTTGGGTGGGCAACGGACGTAATGTGTAATAAACCATAGAAGAAGACAGCAAGTTTAATTGGATATGATTTTGAACATTAATAATTCAGTTATGTGCAGATGTAAAACCATCTTAAATAGACACGCTTATTGCATCGTGAAAGACCGAAACAAATTGTTAGGCTGTCAGCCGCGTGGAGAAAGTTTATAGTATACCATGAATTCACATTACGGTCATTCTTCTGCACTTCCTTCAGAAACTTGCTCTAAAGACCGTCAAGATAAGTGTCATGCGTTAACAACTCAGGGCACAAATAGTATTTGCTTCTTTGTTAACATAGCGAAACATAAGAATATTGGAATGTGAAATAACCACATAATGCAAACTTAACACGTTATCTTTTGTTCGAGCTTGAACGAATATTGTTGTTTTGAACAACTGAAACAATAGTGCGTGCCTGCATCTGTATATTTTATCTCCCGGAGTCATCTGTTTTGCGAAAAGATAAAAGACAAATTTGTCAATGAAAAGAACCATGTCACATATGATTTTGGTTAAAATGCTATTACGTGTTGTAGATGTGAGCCATTGCTGAAAATTTGGCGGCTATATGTTAGAATGAACATGTGGTTATAAAGCCGAGAGTACGTTTCGGCCGAAATGTGCACAAGCAAAGTGCTCATACTTTCTCTGGTAACAATTAGAGTTTGTCCGAGAAGTACTTAGATAGAGAAGAGGTTCTTGCTGTCTTTAAACAGCGGTTCATATTCTAAATGAAGCACCAATTTTTTCCTGTTTGTACCGCAATGTGTGCTTTTGCGTGAGTGTATATTCAATCAAAAATACAAAGCTTTCAGTCACTGAGCACCTATGCTTGTCATTTTGTCATGCAAGTGGCCTCACCATGCATAAAGTAAGAACTAGTCAGGCCATCATACTGCTTTGTACAAAGACCCATACCTGTTTTTCAGTTCATGCAGGTGCTACCACTTGATGACACCGCTGCTCAAGAGGCCTCCACAGTAGCCCTTGCCGCCACGGTCTGCCCAATTCTGACGTATGTTTAGGAATCAGGAAAAATGGACAGAGAACTGATTAAAAAAATAATAATCTGACGCAGGTCGGAGGCATTTCACTGGACGGCTTGCACTTTTCCAAGGGCATGCAACGAAAAAGTCCCGAATGTACATCACAAGCAAAGGTTACAGAAGCAAAGACTGCAGAACAGCTTCATACAGACCATTCATACGCCTCAAAAAAAAAAAAACCCTAGAACCAAACTCGGACAGTCTATGGAGGCAGCCAAAAAAATTACTAGAACGAAAATCAAAGCGATGCAGCGAGTAGAACTGGACCCCGCCAAAGATAATTGATGAAATGAGAAGACATTCAATAATCACAGAGGAGGCAGAGACAAAACTGAAACAATTTGGGAACTTGCCAGTTATTACACTTCAAAATTGGTGCAAAAATGCCTCAGAACAACCTCGAGGAAGAACACACCATGGAGATAAAAACATTTGCCACTACACTACATTATTATTTCTCTCGTGCATACGAATACTTAGGCTCCATGTTTGCTTTGCCTAGTGATACATCAGTACGGCAGTGGCTTAAAGAGGTCGGAGGTTGGCTTGGCTTTAGAGCCGAAGTGATCGAAGCAAATAAAGAACAGCACAGGAATGACACACCAAGAGAGCGCCTCTGCTCTAGCCTACTAGATGGCATGAACATTAAAAAGGCATGTGAAATGGATACCTGAAGTGACCACCTTCTTGGATTTGATTATTTGGGGAATGGCTAAGAACTCAAAGATACTGATGATGTACCCCTTGCAACAGACGTGCTCGCGTTTATGGTTGTGGGAACGGCAGCCCACTGGAAGGTGCCTTTTGCCTACTTCCTCAACGCAGGCGTTTCGGGGAAAGTACTCAAAAACCTGGTCTTTGAAGCCAACTGCTGCAACCAAGACTGCGGCCTTACTGTTAAGGCAATTGTCTGGGACTGCCTCATGGCAAATGTGGCAACGGTAAAACTTCTTCGATGCCGTGTGCATGAACTAACTTTCAAAGAACTGAAGACATCGTTCCCCAACCCACAAGAGATAGAAGAGGAAATATTTGTTGTTTTCGATCGATGCCATGCACTCAAGCTACCGAGGAACCTCTTTGGTGATAAGAGCACTCTGTGGAGCCCCACCCATGGCATAAGTGTTCCATGTCCATGAATTCTGGCAATTAATTTTTTGAATCTTTGTACGGTCTGACGCAGTAATGCAGACATTACCAATGATTGGTGGAACCTACATGCCGAAAGAATGAAATGATTATAAGGAATGGTGTATAGGGAAATCCGATTTTACAGAGTGTGACATGCCAATAAAAGAAACAAAATTAAAAAACGACTCTTTGAAACTTGCAAAAACTTTTGCTTCTACTTTGTGCAATTCAATTTCTCTGCTGTAAACTTGACACAACTTAGCCTAGCACACTGGTGTTCCAGTGTGTAATTAAAAAAAATTTGCATTTGAAGCTGCCGGCATTTTTCAGCAAGAATAAGTAGATTCCATCCCTTCCATGCTGTGAATATCGCTCTATACAGTGGGATCAGTGGGATGGGGAGCACAGTGTCACATGAATATTTGTAAACTTTTTATTACCAACAGACCACAGATAGTCAGTCGAAAAACGAACACACTAAGACGGCACACTTGCCACAACTTCCTTCATGTGGCCTTGTACAGCCCCTGTGGTAACATGAGCGCTCAACACAAACACAGCCAGCAGTCTACTTTGTCTTGTTTGACACACTGTTAGCAGGAAAAGATCTCTTGTCCCGCAGAAAAAGAAAAACAATTTACTAACGGCTTGATATACAAATGTTCTAGCCCAAGGTCACCACACTTCACTCGTCTAAGCTAATTCGTGCGACAGCGCCTTTCTTAGTTAGACCCCCACACATATATCGCAAACACCCGGTGTAATCTTTGCAAGTTGACCCGGGAACAGTACAGCACTTGCATGACATACCATAGCTTAGACACAAAAAACCAGTTGCATGCAGTAATTCTAGCAAACATGGACAGATAAGTAGCTTTCTACCTATTCGCGTTCTCTTTAATTTTCTTTGTTTGCTGTGTGCAATTATCATCAGAAAAAAACGCTTGCGTTACGTCAAATGCCACCTCTTGTCTTTTATTGCATTGCATGTGACGGCCGCTTTTTCGTCGAAGTTTATTGTCTTTTTTCGTCCTTCCTTCCCTTTTCTCTTTTTTTATTTTTTTGAATGGTACATTCTATTGCCTAATGTTCATCGTAGTCACTCATAGCCTGTTCAAGCGACCTTCGTGCATGAGAAGCCTTCGATAATTTGTGCAGCTTACATCTGAGGGCACTCAAAGCTCCATGCGTTAGGCGGCAATCACGTGGTATTTTTGTTTTAAATTTCGCGCACTTTAAACAAACCCTGTAAAAATAACAAGTGTTGTTATCTTACCGTAACTTGAAATTTTTGTTATTTCCAAATAAGAGCTAGAAGTCTTGTATTTAAATTTCTTCTCTAGAGTCAGTATTTAAAAAGTTCATCAAGCAATCTTTCTTAATTACTGTTCTTGGCGGATCAAAAAATTTTTCCGACGAGCTACATACAGCAAAAACAATATTGCGCTACCTGGAGATGCGTAGCACTCATTTTTTATTTTTTATTGATTTGTGCTTTTTAGATGAAACATCCTGTATACACATAAGGAAAACTTTCTGCGGCTGTTTTCCTAAAGGCTTGTTAAACGTTTTCACCTGAATCAGTGCAGACACTTTCAAAAAAGCGGAACGCTTTAAAGCAGCACTGACATCAAATTTCTAGATCGAGGTGTGCCCTTCATTCGATCTCTTGGTATGCATAGGTCTTCTTGGCCAAATTCAAAGGGCATCCGTCGCCTGGAAGTTATTTTAATTTGATGTCAAACAGCGTAGAAAAGCTAAGGCGGAAAAAATTCCGCCATATCCACGAAGTGAATTATGATGAGTGGGCGAAGCTCCGGAGGTAAACCTGGTAAACCCTGAATCCTCTGTACATTTTGCCCACTCGATTTTATTACATCGCTCCCCCTAGCGTACGTCGCCGCACTAAATCGAACGATTGCCTTCAACCAATGACACGCGCCATATGTGACATCATTCCTACTTTATAAGATCTCGCGTCTTTCATCAACTACAAGTACCGCTTTCTAGTTTATAACATATTGCATCTTTTCATCATCAGCTACAAGTACCACCATCTAGTAAACACTACAAGAACTAAACGAGAGGTGGCTACATACAGGAGACGGTACCGCCATCTAGTGAACACTGCAAGAACTAAACTAGAGGTGGTTACATACAGGGGACGGTACCGCCATCTAGTGAACACTGCAAGAACTAAACTAGAGGTGGCTACATACAGGCTACAGGGGACGCACAGCCCACGCCCTAAGGAGCTTCGCCCCTAAAAAAGGAAAAAGAACAGACTGCCCTGTGACATCGACAGTGGTGCTACGTGTTCGGTGTGATACATTCTACAAACACCATTCTGAGTGACGACGCCCTAGTAGCAATGACGTGACCGATCCGAGTCTTTTTCGTAGCGCCGACTGGTGCCGAAGCGCAGAAATACTCTCGCCCGTCGCGTCTGATCTTTGTCTCGCCTTGGGAATGATTTCGTGAAATTATCAAGATAAAAACCACCTTTAAAAGAACGACGAAAGAAAAGAGCATGATCAAACGTGTGCTTGTTGGTAACAATCGGAGAATTATTGTGAGTTGCAGATGAGTTGCAGTCGTCTAGATTGAAGCAAGGTTAAGCGAAATGAGGGTGTCTTTTCATGTCACGTATGTGTTACACATCAACACGACCACAAGCTATCAAAAGTGGAACAGCGTATAGTCAGATATCATCGCTAACAAGTAACACGCAGGTATCGTTGAATTTTAGTTCATCTGTAGACTTTGCGTCCACGTAAAAGTGGTAATACCGTGTTAATTACGAGAAGCTGGATTAGTGGGGCAATCTGGAGGCGCAAAAAAAACCTGGCACGAAGGAAACGTATTCCAATGCTCCGCTGATGCTCATTCGCGATAGCTATACTGCATTTGTCCCCTACGTATACATGAATGGCTTGCGCGCCAGAACACACCAATATAGCTAGCTGAGACACACGAGCAAACATGGCTGAAGAGTGCATATTCGGGCGCCTCTGCAGTGCTCCTTGGAACGGCGTCAATTTCGGAATCATTGTTGCGCGAAAGGTCAATCGAAGCAAAAATAATTCGCGACGTCGCGAATCGTGGGGATTCCAAGCTCCAGATAATCGTATTGAACCCGAGTCAATATTTCGTACGGCGACGACAGCAATGCAGGTGACAAATCATGACTGGATGTGTCCGCCTAGCAGATTAAATGTCACTCTTGTCTGTGGACAAGTGTTGTTGTTGTTGACCTATTGATAGTGGCGCATACCCACTATGGGGGATTAGCCAAGAAACGAGTGGTTTTAAAAATTACTGTTCAGATATGGAATAATGGAGGTATAACAGAAAGATTACCGATAGCCTAGGAAATGTGGTGCTTAATGTAATGCACACAAATATTTACATAAACGAATGTATTCGTAGAATAGAGCAATCAACTGACTTTATACGTATATAATTATGTGGACATGTTAGGATAATGGGACTGGTTAATTAGTCAACGTATTAGTTTCATCAATATATTCCAGGACGGCCGCGCATACTGTCGCATTCGAGAAACCACAAAAGGAAGCTCCAAACAAGCGGTCAGCTGTGGAGTGATCTGGCGATGACCGCGAGGTAGCGCCATTGCTGGTGCTCCCAGCGCTAAAAACGGCGGGGTTGCCGGCCGTTTGGATAGTGCTTGATACCAGTGATATAAATCAATAAAAATGATAGTTAGTCATCTCTCCTTTGCGCTGTAGGTCGCGAATCGCTGCTACGACATCTATAGCTACTCGCTGACGCAAAAATCTTGGCATGAGTAAGTTTGATGTCAGTGCTTCTTCAAGCTTTTTGTTATTCCACGGAAACAAAAGGAAGACAATTCTTTTGTATTGTATTGAAGTAGTGTTTGAAGGCTGTCATCCACTACGGGCAATGACAAAGCTGCACTGAATACGGGTAAATACGGGTATGTTGAAATCAGTTTTTGTCTAAAACATGTAATAATCGATAACGGATGTGAAGTTGTGTTGTAACTGTAATGTTTCGGCAGTTTGGGGGAATTACTGCGTGTAGAAACTTTTGACGGCAGATTCAGTCAAGGGCTGCGAATTGACAGCATTATCAAGGATCACAGTGCTTCTGAGGAGGCTGGAAAGGGGCTTCAAGGTATGCTAGTATGTGCCATTAGGCGTGACGCGTGGCGTGCAAGATAATAAACTTCTAAATTTTATTTAGTACTTTTACCTTCCCCACTGTACACCGTCTTTCAAACTTTGCGTGATTACCCGGAAAACAGGTGCTTTAGGAGTCGCCAATATTATGTACATGCACTAACACAACCAAACTTGAACAGGAGAGAATGGTTAAAAGTTGGAAAATGATTAATTTGCTTTATTTTGTCTGGCTATTTCTCTGTTATGTTGCATAATGCTTTGTCTTGGTGTATATGACATGTTTTTCTCATTTGCTATTATAATCCATAGCCTGGCCAATCCTTCTCTTAGGTGTATTAGCAACCTTCCCTTAGTTGAAAAAAAAGGAGGGAGCAGCATTTTCCCCCCATTAAATTTCTATTCCCATAGGTGTGTTGTGCACTGCTATGCAACTTTTGTTCAGAATCTAAAAGGATAAAGCACAGTTTTTTGTCACCGGTACAAATTGCTCAGAAAAAGACATTTAGTCATCCCATTCGCTAGCCTGGGGCTCAACATTACAAAAGAAAATATACTTTCCTTCTGTGCTTCTGATCGGGCTTCAGCCACGAGAACGTTCTTGACGCAGTTTGCAAGTACTTTAATGAAACTAAAAAAATTAATCTTTTAGTTGCGTGATCAGTATTCCCACAGAAATATTCCAACATAAGCAGGAGCTTTGTTTAACCACGCTAATACCTATTCAAGGTAATGAATGCATTGTCTGATGTGAACGAGTGACAAAGAATTATTGCACTCCTTTCATTCTACCAAGGACGTCTTTTTTTTCTCTGCTGGGAGCTATTAATATTGGGTATAAAAGAAAACAGCCTCACTAAATGAAGTCATCGATTCTAGGCCGATCCCCCAGAGTGGGTACGAGCGATAGCTGTGGAATCATCATCATCATCGTCATCATCATTGTCATCATCATCAACATCATCATTTAGCCTACAAGGGTAAGCGCTTGTGCGTACAGGCAAAAGAGCCGGGGAATAATCAGGTGTACTTCTCCAATAGGTCTTAAAACCTTGAAACCTTGAATTAGTGTGTAGTAAATCATACCATCTACACAAATGTCAAATGAACAAAACACATATAAGCAGGATATTTTGTCTTGCTCACTTGTTTCACCCTTGGCTGGCTCTTCATTAGGCACACATATTTATGTATCCAGCATCCTATGGACAAAGTCAGCACTACTCAGTCTGATGAGCACTCGTTATATTAAACATTACAGCAAATTTCAAGATGTAATTATCATTTGCTATCCGAAAACTTAAGGGGCTGATGGAAATTTGAACTTCTGTTCTCTCCGTCTTTTGCTTTGTTTGGGAAAAAGGTCCAAAGCATACACATACATACACTCGTGCAGGCAGTGACCGCCTCCAAGAAAACAAGTTTTCTTTTGTAATAATGTACAGTACTTAAGTATGCAAATGCAGAATTTAAAGCTCAGTAATGCACATATTTCCATTTCTATTTCTTACAGCTTAGGCCATATCAAATTTATTTTCCCCTGAATATCTACATCACAGCCACTATGTTTTAGCAGTGGCCAGATTTGCAGTGATATGACCTTATTATCACGAACAGCTCCTCGTGCCAGTCATTTCAAGAAACAAATGTGTTGTATTCGTATCTATGAGTACTGTACTTGTGAATAAGCAATGCTAATATGTGAAAGTTTAAAATGGTAGTGAATACTTGAAGCTGATTCAACACTGCCACACGATTCTTCCGTATGCAGAGATAACGCTGAGCACTTATGAAGCTTACTAAAAGCTATTATTTTATTTTTTCATAAAGATTAATATTCACTTGACGCCTCTGCCAATGTCGTCACTAGGGTTACGTGTGGTTGATATTCAGGTACCGAAACATAAATTAGGGTCATGTTTCCCTAAAAAACAGACTAGGCAAAGTAGAGACCGTATAAACGATGCAATACGTTGCACGAAGATTTGAAGGAGAAGTCATATTATGTCTATGTGTGAAACTACTGTAGTAATAAAGACTACTTCCTAAAAACCAGCACTTATCTAATTTTCAGGGTATCATGCTTATAGGTGCGTTTTTCGTGCTCTTTGACCCTTGGGCTTTTATTTGAAGCAAAACAACATGACAAGCTGAATGTTTTATTGTCAGCACTCTTTCAAATGAATGGCTAAGAACCTGACTCCGTTCAAAACGCGTAGAAATAGATACAAATCAGCTGCCTTTAGGTGAAACTTCAGGCATCGCTAAATTACTTTTGAGGAAAAGTGAGTTGCGCTATAAAAGCTAATGCGCATCAATCACTACGAAACAGCTTAAACTTACCCTGAATGTACTCTAAACACTGATGCGTTTTATCTTTGTGTCATCCGCCTCAGTAGAAACGTGACTGTGGTGCTGGGCTGCTAACTCGAAGGTCGCGTATTCAATGTTGGCCATGGTGGGGACACTTTGATGTAGGCGAACTGGTAGTACCCGTGTACTTTGTGATGTCGGTGCATCCTAAAGAACACCAGATGATGAGAATTTCAGGGGCCCACCGCTACGGTGTTTCACATATACATACCATGGCGTCGGGCATCACAAAAGCTACCTTTTGTGACCTTCACATAAAGCTCTTTACGGGGTGACACAGATAGATTTCGAACTTTTTACCTACACTTTGCTATGACCCGCATTACGCATGGACACCAAGCTACATTCTGACGCCGAATAAGGACTACATTGGCTTGTCAGGCACTCGCAAGAAGTCTCATTGCCCACCACGTCGCCGGATATTGCTTATTCGCCTCACAGGTTAACCAAAAATGACGTCACAATGACCAACACCACGACGCACAGTGCTCTTCGGGGCCGTTTTTCTTGATGTGAGTTTCATGACGAGTTGGGACGTGGGAAAAACTGATATCCCGTTATGTTGGTCCTTACCACGTGATATGAAATGTCACTAGTATGATTTATGAGATTGCTGCAATCAATCCAAGGTGACAGCTTCAGTCACAAGCGATATAGTCCATGTGTTCAGGCTTATATAAAGGAACTCTCACCCTGAAGACTGATTACATTGAGACGTTGGGATATGGAAAGATGGTATAAAGAAGATGGCATAGAGAAGAGAGCACGATGAGCTGGGAAGAATGCATAAAATGGCGACGACAAAGTGGTGAGCCGGACACCCTTGTACTACAGCTGCGTTGTATAGTTTCCCTTTTGAATACATTCGTTCCCGTAACTATATTAGACCCGGGCCTTTCAGGGGCCCACGCTGCTGTATACTACCATGGCTAAAAATAGAATAAAAGAGGAAGCATGTGGAAAATACAAGGAAAAAACAAAGGCAAAACATGTTGTCAAATAGGAACGAAAAAAAGGCACCTAATTCCCTATATAGGAATCGGTAAAAACACAAGTAAACCGTGTCTTTACAAATGTAGTTAAGCGTTTATTGTACATTGTTTCAGTTACAGCAGCACATTGCAATGCAACGTTAAGGACGGTAAGCAGCTTGAAGCTTGCAGCGCTCACCTCAAGCAGAAATCACGCGCGATATCAGCATACAGAGAATGAGCGCGGGCTGACAACTGTGACAGCGCAACAGTTGAAGATGCTGTTCAAACAGGAAGAAAGACGCTTGGAACGCACGCACAAGTGTAGGCAGGACAAGCGCGAACAACTGATAGATTTCTTCTTGGGTCGTGTATCACCAGTGCGCCCCTTTCGAAAACGCGGCCGTGGCAACCTGTACAGTTACCTTCGTCATCTCCCGAATAGAGTTCTGATAAGCATGCGCACGAGAGACCACGCATCATGGACACTCTACCACAGAGGTGACGCTCGTGAAGGTGATGACCCTTAGTACAGAGATATAAAATGTGCATGTCAGCTTAGCAGCCCAAATATATCAAACTCGTAGAGCCTCGGTACCTCCTAGGTAGTGTTCGCTGAACAATTTCGCATATGAAATTTCGTAGGTACATTGAGCCCAGCGCGAGGCAGAGTAAGAAAACGGCTTTGTGTTATGATTCAATATTCACAACACGGCTCAGCGAAGCGCAACTTATATTCACTATTCCCCGCAGGGGCGCCTGCGCAAGTAGGCGTTTGGTGTGTAGCGACACCACGGACCCGAGCTAACGGGGGAGTTTCGGCTCCCTCCCACGCCTAGCCGTGCGTGGCTTTGCCGTGTCCGGGGAAAAGGGGATCCTGGGGGTTGAGCTGACGCTGGGTGATTGGACCTTTAAGGCCCCCCGGCAGAAGCAACACACCCCTTTGGCCCCGGATTCACGTAGACGGCACCCCTGGGCTGACCCACCCAGGGGAAATCGGCAGTCGCCTTTTCCTATCTCTCTCTGCCTACATCTTCGTCTTTATTTCTCACTATCTATCTGTCCTGTCTTCTACTCTCTTCTGTTTACTTCCAAATTTCCTGGCGGCAAGGGTTAACCTTGTGTAGTTACCCTACCTTGGGTAGTTATATCTGGTTATAGCGGCGATGTATGACTGGCGCCTTCAAGTGTTCTACCTTGTAGCGTCCCCCTGTTGGGCTTGGTGGTGGGTGGTCACCATCGCCGCCGAACATGAAGTCCACCACATGGCAAAATCTCCCCCCCCCCCTCAATGATCGGTCCCTGAAAAGGAACCGCACCGATGAAAGCTCCAAACGAACCGGAAGCGATTGTGAGCACTTCCCACGCTTCCTAGTCATACACTCTCTGGCAGATAACGTCTCTGTTGCAGGACTGTCGGTTTTCCTGATAGCTAAAACCCTTGCTAACTTAATAGGCAAAAAGTACGACACAAAGAAACTGTCATCCGGTGATGATCTTGTTGAAGTAAGCCAGAAAGAGCATGCAAACACTCTCCTTAAACAGAAGCAGTTTGCCCACCTGAATGTGTCTATCACCCCCCATCGCAGCCTTAACACTGTTCAAGGCGTCATTTCACAACGTGATCTGATGCGAGAAACTGAAGCTGACCTCCTTGAAGGCTCTCGAGAGCAAGGCGTAGTCGCCATTCGCCGGATAACCTTCGGGCGAAACAATGAAGAAGTGGTGACGCCTCATATAGTACTTACATTCAACCACTCCACTCTGCCAGAATCCGTGAAAGCTGCGTTCCTTCACTGCAAGGTCCGCCCCTACATACCCCACCCTAGAAGGTGCTACAAATGCCAGAAATATGGACATGGGTCGAATACCTGTCGCGGAAAACAAACATGTGCAAAATGTGGTGATCATGAGCACCCAACAGAGAGCTGTACTTCCACGCAAACAGAGTGCCCTAACTGTCACGGGCCGCACGCAGCGTACTCGCGGACATGTGAAATTTTCAAAAAGGAAAAGGAAATCATCCAGATTAAAGTAACGGAAAACATCACATTCTCTGAAGCCCGAAAGAAGGTGTCGCTCTTCTCCGGAAGAACGTACGCTGACGCCGCGCGCCGGGGGGCCGGGCGGCGTCTAGTAACCGTGGGCACGCAGTACAGCTTTGCTGATGCGTGCACATCTCGGCCCCCCACCAAGCAGCCGCAGGCTGCACCAATGTTCGAAGTCTCACAGGTCCACCTTCATCAGACCTCGGAGACAAAAGAGACAATCCAAACCCCGCAGGTCAATCTCCGTGAGACCTCGGGGACGACGCAGACAACTGAGAGGGCACCTGTCCCTCTTGAGAAACCTCCGTCAGCCTCCGAGTGTTCACAGGGGGCAATGGATGTGACACCGGCGTCCTCAGCGTCTCCGATGCTCACGGAATCCACCCTATTGAAGCAGAGCTCAACAGAACGCCTCAGAGGGAAGAAACACCCTCCAGTCCAGGCGCCTGACAAACGCGGCAAAGTCTGAATAACCCTCCTACCTTTCTTCTTTCTCAAAAATGGCTGCTGAGAGTATCATCTACTGGAACTGCCGAGGTCTACTGAAGAACCTGGATGACATTTATGAAATACTTGCGCAACCCCAACCTAACATACTTTGCCTGCAGGAGACACACTTAAACTCAACACACACTAACTTTCTAAGAAGATATGCGGTATACCGAAAGGACAGGCATGGCACTGCCCATTCATCCGGCGGTGTCGCTATCGTGGTGCAGAAAGCACTAGCGTCCCAAAACCTCACTCTGGTCACCGACTTAGAGGCAGTGGCAATACGAACCCTTATCTTTGGACGAATGACAACTGTGTGCTCATTATATATCCCTCCAGACTACCGCCTGTCTACTAAAGAGTTTGAAACTCTAGTCGACCAGCTCCCGCTTCCATTCCTCTTGGTTGGAGATTTTAATGCGCACAACCCCCTATGGGGATGCAGAAGAACAGATTCTCGAGGCTCCTTAATCGAAAACTTCCTCTTGTACTCCGGCTCCTGTATATTTAACAAAAAAGAACCAACGTACTTTAACGCAGCGTGCAACTCATACACAGCCATAGATCTTGCTATCGGCTCTCCTTCACTCATGGCAACCATAGATTGGTCTGTTATTCATAACCTCTATGGAAGTGATCATTTTCCTGTCTGCCTAAAACACACAGGAAATACAAGTAAGACGACTACAAATGTATTCAGGTTTAGAGAACAGGATGCTGACTGGACAAAATTCCGAGAACTTACAGAACTGTCGCGTTCTTCTATTGAAAACCTAGACATTGATGACTGTGAAGCATTGGTCGTACGTCATATCATACAGGCCGCAGAGCGATCGATCCCACAGACATCTGACAAGACGCGAAACAAATGACGGCCCTGGTGGAATGCGGAGTGCAAAAAAGCTCGCGAGAACCAAAACAAAGCTTGGTCGACATTTCGCAAGTACCCGACAGCTGACAACCTGATGAATTTCAAGCGTGCAAAAGCAAATGGTAGGCGTATCCGACGAGAGTCAAAGAGGCAGAGCTGGCAGTCCTTCCTCTCGTCAGTCAACTCCTATACTGATACGCATAGGGTGTACAACAGAGTAAGAGCACTTCAAGGGCACAACACTCATCCGGTCCCTCTCGTCAGTACTGATGGTGATACGCTGGAACACCAGGCAGATGCCATAGGCCAACACTTTGAGTATATCTTCAGCTCAGCACATTATACAGAGTCTTTTAAACGACACAAGCTTGCTGAGGAACGTAAGCCCATCCGAGATAGAAGGCCATCTGCTGGAGGCTACAATACTCTGTTTACCATCGACGAATTGAAGGCAGTGTTGGCAACATGTGGCAACTCAGCTGCAGGCCAAGACAAGATTACATATGGCATGGTGAAACACTTACACGAACACACGCTTGATGTCATTCTCTTACTGTTCAACAGTGTGTGGTCCTCCGGGCGTCTACCCAAGGCCTGGAAAGAGGCAGTTATAATACCCATCCTCAAACAAGGAAAGGAAGCCACACGTGTCACTAGTTATAGGCCTATCGCCCTGACTAGCTGCTTGTGCAAGGTTTTTGAAAAAATGGTAAACCGCCGCCTCATGTATTATCTTGAATATAATGGCCTCCTTGACCGTCGTCAAGCTGGATTCAGATCAGGCCGGTCGACAGCTGACCAACTCGTAGTATTCGAATCCTACGTCAGGGATGCCTTCATTCACAAACAACACTGCCTTTCTGTATTTTTTGACTTGGAGAAGGCTTATGACACGACATGGCGTTATGGCATTCTCCGTGACTTTCAATTCCTTGGAGTGTCAGGGAACATGCTGAATACAATTCAAAGCTACCTCTCTGAACGTACGTTCGTGGTTCGTGTTGGAAATGTTCTTTCAAGGCGGTTTACTCAGGAAAATGGTGTCCCCCAAGATGGCGTACTTAGTTGCACACTATTCATCGTAAAAAGGAACTCCATAAACACTATACTGCCTAAAACAATTTCATACTCTGTATATGTTGATGACATTCAGATCAGCTTCAAATCATGCAACCTAGCCATCTGCGAACGTCAGATTCAGTTGGCAGTAAATAGGCTCTCAAGCTGGGCAGACAAAAATGGTTTTAAGTTTAACTGTGACAAGACTGTCTGCCTACTCTTTTCAAAACTACGTGGTATAAGGCCGCCCCCCAACATTTCAATGAATGGACACACCATCGCTACTAAGAAGGATCATAAATTTTTAGGTGTTGTGATGGATGAAAAGCTCAGCTTTGTCCCACACATCAAGCAGCTGCGACTGAAATGCTTGAAAGCCTTGAACTTGCTCAAGATTCTCTCGCATCAGTCATGAGGTACAGATCGGGACTGTCTATTAAACCTTTTCAGTAGTGTAGTGCTCTCACGTATTGATTATGGCTCGGTTGTGTACGAATCAGCATCGAGATCCACGATTAAGATGCTCGACCCAGTGCATCACCATGGGCTTCGTCTGGCTAGTGGCGCCTTCCGAACCAGCCCAAGAGCCAGCCTGTATGTTGAGACAGATCGGTGGTCATTACAACGACGACGGCAGTTCACAAGCATCAAGTATGCAACCAAGGTGCTCTCTCATGTCGACCACCCATCTCGCGAGCTATTGCAGGATACATCAAACGCCCACCTGTTCTTGAGGCGACCATCAGCCACGCCAACGTATCCCATTAGAGTGGCCTCACACTTTGAAAATCTTAATATACCTGCCTCCAATCTTCAACTAAGTTCCCACAAGGACACTGTGGCACCATGGGAAATGCGAGCTATCAATTGCGACTTGTCATTCCTAGAGGTAGGAAAGCATGGCCTCCCAATCGCAATCGATCAGCATTTCATGTACTTGCAGGCAAAATACAGGTGTGCTGAGTACTACACTGATGCTTCCAAGTCCTCGGCCGTCGCATGTGCTGCATACGGCCCAGCGTACTCTGAATCTGCAACAATGAATGAACATACCAGCATATTTACGGCTGAGTGCTATGGCATACTGCTAGCTGTAAAGCACATCTTAAAGAAGAAAGAACCAGCCTCCATCATATACACAGATTTCCTCAGTGCAGTGACTGCGTTGTCTTCCGCAAAGACACATAAAAATCCAGTGACTAATACCCTTCTAAACTGCCTCATGTCAGCCCACAGATCCAACCTGAAAATCACGCTATGCTGGATTCCGGGACACTGCAACATAGCTGGCAATGAGGCAGCGGACCAACTTGCGAAGTCCGCTGCACTCCGCCCAACAGTAGACGTAGCCGTCATCCCATATGAGGACTTGAGGCCGCTAATCAGAAACCGAATGCGTAAGCAATGGCAAGATGAATGGAACGCAGCAAATTCAAACAAACTGCACTTAGTAAAGCCAAGAATAGGAAGATATCTGACTGAAAAACGTAACAGGCACCAAGAGGTTGCACTGTGCAGACTCAGGATCGGTCATACACATGCAACACACTCGCACCTTTTAAAGAACTCTCCAGCACCACATTGTGCAAAATGTGGTGATGAGCTGTCTGTCGTTCACGTTCTAATTACCTGTCCGTACCTCGAACCAGAAAGATAGTGTCACTTTTCAAAGTTGTACAAATGTTACATTCCGCCTCATCCACAATTTTTTCTTGGAGACGATCCCTTGTTTCCCCCAAAAGTAGTCTTAAAGTTTTTAGCTAGTGTAGGCTTCTTACATTCCATAACATATTCTCACTAATCTCAGCCTCCTCTCAATCCTGAGGGAACCACCGAGACTTTTTTTTTATCAAATGTCATGCAGCGCGCACTCCTTGTCTTGACAAGGACTGTTGACGACAAGGCATGACTTTGTAAAACCCATAAGCGTAGCCAGTTTTAAACCCATCACACATAGTCACTACACCTAATTTTAAGTTCTATACACTACTCTTTTACTCTTGCCACCCTGAGTAGACTTTTTATAATCAAATCGACCAAAAACCGTGTGTTTGGCGCTCTTTGGCCTGAGTTGCCCTTGCGCCACTAAAATCTACCATCATCATCATCATCATCATATTCACTATTTGAAGGCGCATTGTCTATTAGTGAAGTTGGTCGCCTAGAATACGATAGCACATAATACATTAGGACGTATTAACCCTCAAGATGTACCTGCAATGTTTCGGTAAAGTACAATGCCTGACTTGTGCAGGGAGGCCGAGAGTACAAAACCTCGTGGAGCGTTTGTTGAGCTCTTGAAGCAAATGCATTCGACCAACGAGATTCTACTACCGCCGCTGTTGGGGGGATCCCAGGTTGATGAGCGTAGGGCGTCGTCATCGTAGCTTCAGCCGCAACAGCACCACTTCGCATGAAGCATTGATGGTGCGGCACCTCAAGCCAGCGCCACCAATGTGCGATGTATGGATTCGCATTAATCGGAAAGTGCGATGAGTCGTTTCGCCTAACAATATAGGCAGTGATTCAGGGAGAGAGTTGGCGACAGTCAACGGCCCCTCTAACGCATAAAAACTTCAAGCTTTATGTAATATTTCAAAATGTTTTACGCTAAAGTTACATGACCCTATTTCTACTGTATTGTCACTTTCATGCTCCACTTGCCCATGCCGTATTTCTTTCTATAATGCCATTGTGTTGTAAGCGTAATCTCATGTCGTCCAATTTTACTTCCGTTTGTGGCTGATAAAGAGCTTCAGTAATGATTGGTGTGTATGAGAGTAACTATAAATTCGTACGCCAGCGATAGCTGTTTTGAGATCTCACCTTTTACCAATACTGACGGCATGATTTTCCGCCGCCGCCGCTTTAAAGAACCCTCTGAAATACCCTGTTTCCAGATTTATCTGTGTCTGTGCTAGGTGTTAGAGGCAGACGTTATGATTTTTTAGGTCAAGTAGCTTCATTATGATTATGACGAGTACCGCAGTGCAGAGGTCTATAATTATTAGCGATTTGAAATGCGGGATTCCGTCAACACTTGATGTCTGCAATGATGGCAACTTCCTTCCGCAGTGATGCTACCTTCCGGGTCCAAAAATTTACCATTCACTTGATAAAGCTTGCACCGGCTCGGACTCTACGCTTGAACTGTCGGGCTAAGAGTCATAAGCATCGCCATTAGAGCCCTGCGGCTAGGCAACCTCTTGACATTTGTCTCCAGGGACTACTTTCCAAGATCACCTGGCTAAACGTAGTCAACTTTGTTCATCTGTAAAGTTATCCATTAGAAAAAGTTCTTGAGGTGTCATGTTCCAAAATCTACTAGAACCAGCCTAGTCGGACATTTTCGATCACTCTCTTAACAAAAATTGGCAGACCCGACGTACCGTGGGAATCGATGATATGCGAACCACGAATGAGGAAGGTTGATATGTCACTTTAAGATCACCACAACGTTGCGAGGCGCATAGATGTAATACACAGCAAGCATTAGTAGAAATGTTATGTGCACTCGGGTATCTGAATGAGATGCAAGTATGTAGCTTTTAGCCGCGTAACGGCGGCGCCACTAACGTTTGCAATATCAGTCCCAGCAGTGGTAACCATGTAAAGTATGCCGTACAGGACTTTCATGCCATGATTATGATGATGATGTTGATGTTCCTCTTGCATTGGTGCCACTCGGTCACAGTGGCGGATCGGCCATGAACCGGGTGGCAGGATTTTCGGGTTAGTGGGTTTCGTATTTCAAAGCATGCGATGCAGTTTCAGTAAGACACAATACCAAACGTAAATGTATAAAAATGCTACTAGAGCTATCGGTCAGGTAATCAGATTGCCTCAGAACAAAATTAATAGCATTAATAGACTAACTAGATGATCTCTTTGTTTCCATTATGTAGGCGCACACAGCCGAGCAAACCTCCCTGTGGCCATAACCTAATGTTATTCCTCCTAAAGATAAAATTACTGTCACGTTTATTTCTAAACCTAGCTTCTCATTTGGGTCAACAAGGTATCGTTTTCTTTGATAAGAATATCATTCACAGAAAAAAAAGAAACGAGCTATTGTTTCTATTTGCTTGCAAGTGAGCCCTACTGAAGATGCTGTGAGTCCAGATTCACGTAAGTAATAATTCAGGTCAGGGGCTCCACAGCGTAATCGGGTGATTGTAATTTCTAACTGCCTATATAGCCATCAATCTTTATTTCAGCAATGTCTTAGATATACGAAGCCTCCGTACTAATCTAATGGTTAGTTGTTTATTTCCTTGTGCGAAGAAGCATTTCTATATCTGAGTGCTGTTACATAAGCGAAATTAGGTAAAATAGGGAAAAGTGATCTACTTAAAGGGCCCTGCAACACTTTTTTAGCATAGTCAGAAAACGCTGCTGATTGGTAGTAGAGGCTCCCGACAACACGCGAGCCAAATATTATATCGCAGCACGAGGCCTGGGATTGACAATAAACTGTCCAAGTCAACTAAAAACTGCTTCCTCTTCTCTAGAAAAATCGCACAATTTACCCATAAAATACACGTAGCTAGCCTATCTATCAGCCATTAGCTGATTTGAATATTACGCGTTCACTCGTCACTGAGATCGCCGTGGAAGGCCGCCACTTGTTTGGGATGTAAAAATAGCGCAGAAATATAGACAAGGACAAAGGAAGAGACGACACCGCGCTGTCGTTGTCTATATTTTTGCGCTGTTTTTACATTCCAAGCATGAACCACCAACTAGCTAAACTTTCGCTATTACCGCCACTTGTTCACGCGTGCGCGCGCGATCACACTGAAAAAAAAAAACACGCATTCGAAGAAAAAAAATTGGCAGCTTATCCACGGAGTGAATGATGGAGAGTGGGGCGAAGCATTCGTCCGTCCATTCGTTTTTGCTTCCTTCCGTCTGTGCGACCGTCCATGCGTCCATCCACCCGTCCGTGCGTGCGTCCGTTCCTGCGTTCGTCCATGCATCCGCCCCTGCGTCCGTTCCTGCGTCCATTCATGCATCTGCCTGTGTGTCCGTTCGTCCATCTATTCAACACTCCAAGTACCACCATCTCACATATTTTCATCATATATTCCTCATATAGAAACACCTCCAACCAGCGGACATTCCAAGGACTAAACGAGAGGTGGCAGATTGATTTGTGGGGTTTAACGTCCCAAAACCACCATATGAATATGAGAGACGCCGTAGTGGAGGGCTCCGGAAATTTCGACCACCTGGGGTAAACGAGAGGTGGCACACGCACACTTTCTAACAGCTTGCGCTTCGGGTCTACTTCCCACCTTTAACCACCTCGAGTTCATGGTATATACTAGTTCACTGTATTCATGGCACTGCGGCCCAACACTCGCTAAACTTTTCTAAAACCAAGGAGGTTACGCCCAGCGAGTATAACGTAGCAACCTTTTCCTGGCAGATAGTGCTCAATGTACATGCCAACGGCTGCATGGGAAATGAGAGACAGGAGAATTCGGCTTTTACTTTCTTACGGCTTGCACTTCGTACCTACTTCCCACCTTTAACTACCTCGAGTTCATTCATGGTATATACTAGTTCATTGTATTCATGGCACTGCGGCTGAACGCTCGCTAAACCTTTCTAAAACTAAGGTGGTTACACCCAGCGGGTATAACGTTGCAACCCTTTCCCTTCAGATAGGGCTCAATGTACATGCAATGGCTGATAATGGGGATCGCAGCGTGCACGTTAACTAAAAGCCGAATGCTCCTGTCTCTCATACCCCATTATCAGCTATTGGCATGCAGATTGAGCACTATTTTCTGTTGTTGAACAACGCACAGAAGGAATCTCTCACCGGCACCACCTTGGAGGTCAAAATGTTTGCAGGTCAAAGCATAAGACTGGTTACATATTACGACGGGACGCGGGACGAACGGGTGTCGCTACTTCGCCCCTAGAAGAAATGTGCTAAAAGTCACGATGCTCGCGTGACGCCGTTTCTCTGTGACCCTGCCAGCCCTCCCTGTTAGCTTGCAGTGATTTTGTTGGCACGAAGGAAGAGAGAATGCAATTGCAGCGTCTGAAAAATCTTTTTAACTGCGCTCGTACTGGGTGAATTTTTAAAATTTTTGCGGCGTTGGACTCGTGAGGTAATAAGCTTTCCAAGTGAAATCATTACATGGCTACTCGAAAAGATGTTTCAGAGCCCCTTTAAACATGCTTTGACTAACGAGTCTGCCATCTCATTTTATATAAATCCTGCAGTGGCCTGGTACCCATACCAGGTGGAACATTCTTAAGTTTGATAGTAATGAACTTCAAATCACACTTATTAATGTTAAATTTTTTTTTTGCTGTAGAGAGTGCAGCACACACAGAGCGGGAATCACTAATGATGACTGCTTCTAATTCTCTTGCAGGAAGTTTGCAAAGTGCAAGCGCTATAGCAAATAATTCAGCCATGAATATAGGAGTATAGTCTGGTAATCGAACTGAAAAAGACCAGTCGAGAGAAGGGCAGAAAAATGCGTATACTTCCGCCTTTTTCTTTAACACAGATGCATCAGTCACAATAATGCTGTTGATGGACTGATGAGTCAAAAAAATGTGTAACTGATTATTTAAATATAGTAGGGGCATTGTTTGCGTTTGTAGAAAAATATCAATAAATGTTATGTGAAGATATGAATTAGGCCTACTTGTTGCGGTTATCTGATAAATATTTTTTGGGATGTTCTAGCAGCGCATGAACGAACCTAATCTGAAGAGAGTGTAGTCTTGACCATTGTGTTCCAAATAATGCGCTAGGTTCTTGCATAAAAACGTAAGGCGCATGTCTCAGAGGCGAATAGGGTATTTTTTAAAAAAAGTTTGAACTGTAGCTACTTTAAAGCGAGTTAACAAAGGTGAAAGACGTACTTCCAGATACAATACACTATTTGCAACATACTTGGGGAGTCCAGACACAAGCGAAAACCTTCTCTTTCTAACAATAATTACTGTTTTATTTTATATGCCACACTGCCTGAAAATAATGCGCACCCGAATTCCATAATAAGTTGCACATAAATCTTGTAAATACTTATTAATGTATTTCTTCACAATCGTGTTTTTATGTTTCCTAATTTTCGTAAAAATCTCGAGGCACGTGTCACATTGCAATAAACATCGTTTATGTGACTTCCAATACGATTCCTGGGCATTTCAGTGAATTCACCTGGGGAATGAGCTCGTTACGATACATTAGTGAAATGTTGACAAAATTCTTAGAAGATAAAGATAGCCGCGCACTTATCTTTACGTTCACTGCGATATGAATACTTTCAAGCCATTCCTTCAGCATGTTCATGAAGTTCTGTAATGCCTGATATAATGAGTGCAGATCAGTATTTGTTGCAAAGAAGGCAATATCATCTGCGTACACGTAAATTTGAATATCCCGATGGGTTGGAATGGAACTTAGCAATATGTTGAATAAAACGGGTAATAACACTGAACCCTGAAGTATACCTCGTGTCTGCTTAAATCTTTTGGAAAAGCATCCACCCAAGAAGCAATAAAATTATCTGTCTCTTACAAACTCTGTGACCAATGCTGCCACATATTTTGGAAAGCAATTGTCTTGCATCTGCTTGATTAGAATAGAATACTTCGCTTTATCATACGCCTTAGCTAAGTTCAGAGTCACTAGTGCACAGTATACGCGCCGATGCCGAGCCAGCCGCATGCGACTTTCCAAATCCACGTGTGCACACCATATGGAGTATCGCGATATAAAACCAAGTTGATAGGGGCTTAATATTGAACGTTCATGGATATAGTCCATTATACGGGTATTAAAGAGTCTCTTTTAGTGTTTGACCAGGTGAGACGTGAATGAAATATGCCCTATGTTATGCAGGGTAAACCCAGATCACTATTTCTTTTATATCGGAATTATTTTGAAAGCTTTGAATCGGACGGAATCAAAAAGTTTTTCAACAAGAAATTGATTGCATTCCGGATTTAATGTCGGGATATTTCGTATAGCACTTTTATCATTGTGGAGGTCAATCATCAGATCTAGGAACGGCGGGGGTAAGCACTTAATCAGATTCGCCAGCTCAGCTGAAGATACCTCCTCTAAATCCTCTTCTGCCCTTAATTTCTTCATAGCCTTTGTTATAATTGTCCTATACCTGTTTTTCAAGCATTTACCTTCATTCTCGAAGAGCTCTGAGGGTTCATGAGGGCACGTATTGGCAGAATCAATGTCTCATACTGCGGAATTATTTTTCACGCACGCAAAAACCTGAAAAGCGCTTTCTTATTTTTAGCCTTAGAGACATAGGTAAATTTATTTATTTTATTTCATTTATTTATTTATGCCATACCCACAGTGCCACATGGCATTACAGTGGGGGGGGTGGGGTGGGGGATGCAAAGAAAACTTTAAAGCATACAGTTGGTAACAATCGCTAGCAGCATCAGGAAAACAAATACATATACAAGAAGATCATGAGTGTACACTAATGTGCACCATAGTGAATAATTGTTCAAAAAAAAAACAAGATTGCAAGTAAACAAGAACACATGATTTATATTAACAATGAAATGTTTTATAGTGAGAGCATAATTACATGAACAAGAATGTACAATAAAGGAAAATACAATTACAAGCATATAGCAGTCATCACTAGCAGTAACATGAGTGATCAGCAAATCTAATACAAGAAATTTTTTAGCAGTGAAAAAAGTATGTCATTGGACGATATAGTTGCGACAAACTTGTCTGATTGATTCCAGTCCCGTATTGTTCTAGGAAAAAAAGACTTGCTAAAGTAATGTGTTCTGCAGAGAAATTCCATAACTTTATTCCTATGGTCAATCCTATGGGAATAGTAATTAGGTGCCTTTATGTAAAGATGCCTATCAATGCGAACTTTTGAATGAAAGATGTTGTGGAGAAGTTCAAGCGAAGTCTGCGTCTTCGACAATCTAGTGTATCCCATAGCAATAATTCTTTCGCGAGCGTAGGTCTGAAGTCTCTGTCGTAACGTCCACAAACAAATGGAGTGGCCAAGTTCTGCACCCTTTCAAGTTTTTCTGTGTCACATACTGTTGATGGGTCCCAGACGGCACACGCATAGTCAAGAACGAACGGACATATGTTTTATAAAGCAATTCCTTAGTCGACATATTAAAGTTCTTTACGTTACGGCGAAGGAACCCAAGCGCTTTCCCGGCCTTCCCTGTTACATAGTAAACATGTCGCTGCCAATTTAAGTTAGACGATAGGTACACTCCCAAGTATTTGTATTCATTAACCTTACTTATATTGACATTGTTAATTGAGTACGATGTCTGAGACTGTACTTTCTTACGAGTAAACTCCATGTAAACTCTCTTAATCAAGTTCAACTGCACGTGCCATTGTGTAAACCAATCACTGATTTTGGTCAAGTCTCTCTGAATGAACGCTTTTTCCCGCGAATCTGAAATTTCGCCAATCCGTAATCGTAATATCAAAGCCGCTTTTTGCATTGCGCACTGTACGTTTGAAATCAGTGGCCATGAATTTATACTCACACAAGTTTTCGGGGCATTGGTAAATAACAGCTTTTTCCAAGCTGCTTTTTGGTTTATATACCTCCTACGCATGCTAAATTCACCAAGTACTATTATAATCTGCTGTGTTCATGTTTATAGTAAACGTGAATTTCTTAGTGACCGTTTTAATACCGCAGACAGACTCATAGCCCTAAGATCTTCCTGCATGTCCTAGCGAGAAATCGACATAGGTTTTAAGTGTTTTTGTAAGTTAACATAATTTACAAATCAGCCACCTGTTCTGGCCAAACATACCCTCGGGAACTTCATTTAAAAACTAATGCAAAGGTGGTCGCTGTTCATAGCGCAATCCACGATATTCCATGAGGATATACTTAAAGAGGAGCTGGAATATCTTAAATCTATAGTAGACTTAGAGTTACCTCCAACAAAAGTAGCAGCATGTGAATTCAAGCAAGAAAAGATGTTATCAAGAGTCCATTCCCAAAAAACCGTTACCACATATATCAAATCTGAGGCCCCAAGACACATG
Source organism: Rhipicephalus annulatus (assembly GCA_013436015.1). Taxonomy (NCBI): domain Eukaryota; kingdom Metazoa; phylum Arthropoda; class Arachnida; order Ixodida; family Ixodidae; genus Rhipicephalus; species Rhipicephalus annulatus. The sequence goes on from WOVY01007183.1 coordinate 56,352, forward strand.
GTGCGCATTGAAGTCACCAGACAGTAATATATCTTTTCTGCATGAAGATAGCGTGATATCAAGGCATCTCTTGTCCTGAACTCTTGCGGAAAAGTATACATTTGCAAAAGAAAAAGGCAAGCAGTCTGGTATGGTTACGTCTAACACCAGAATTTTGTAATTCGTACCCATACACTGATACGATATCTTGGCTTTGTGACTAAACTTCGTTGATATTAGAAAATCCAAACCACCACATCTACTCGGCCGATCCAGCCGAAAGTATCGATAATATTAGGTACAATTTTTAGTATTAGCAAGCGAGGTTGCCTGAATTGCATTTATGGTTGAAGAAATTTGCTAAGAAATGTATTCTAAATCTGTAGATGCCGACCAAATAGACCGGCCATTCCACTGCAGAATTTTTAGTAAACATATTTTCATACTATACCAGCAGCAGAAACTGCTTGATCCAGAATATTTTTTTAATCAATTTTTGGAACGTTCTCAAAAAGTACTTCTTTGACAGATATTTTTTTGGATTTTGAGCTCTGAGGAGACTTCTTTGAAAAGGAGGATCTGTTACGATTCAGAGTCTTTCGAGATTTTGTGTCCTCCTCTGTACTTCTTGAAATGAACAAAGCTTCAATATCCCAATTTTGCACAGAAACTGTACAAATAATTTTATTCAGCTGTTGTGGTAACATATTAGCCAAAGCTTCAAAAAGGGTAGATGTCCGACGCTGCATTGCCTTTTCAGTACAAGTACGGACGGACGCAAAGAAGCACGAATGCACGGACGGGAGCGTGTATAGACAGATGGGCGAACGGAAGGATGCACGAATAGAAGCTTCGCCGCACTCAAAATCATTCACTGCGTGGTTACGCTGTGAAAACCACTATTGACGTCTCGTTAGATTACACCTAACAACATATAGACACAACACCATCTATTGACGAAATCAAACTAGAGGTGGCTACATACCCCTATTACAGAGGAGGGAGCGACACACCGCCTATGGAAGTTAACCCCTAAAATTATTTTCCATGCATTTTCTTTAAAACGGAGTTCGCAGGTTGCACGTATGATAAATTGGTAAACTTACTTTGATTTATTGTATTTTAACTTCAATTTATCTGAAAATCACGATAACATTGAGGCAAAGAAGCAGGTATTGCATCCAACAGCCTTCTTAGAATCTGTTGGTCTTAATAACAACGTCATCCATTGGCAGATTCGAGGCCCTTCTGGTAGCCCTTTTTCTGCTTCATGCGGGGAAAGTCTGTTCCACTGGCAAATTCATGGTGCTTGCTTTATGTATGTTCCATTGGCTGATGGAGAGCAGCTCAAACGCGACTTGCACTGCATGGAGCAAGTTCTTTCTACTATGCGAAAAGCGGCAGATTAGAACAGAAGTCGCAAGCGCCTCACGTCCTGAAACAGTGGCAACTATGGGTGCACCAACGGACTCTGATCGCGTCGGTTGCGCCTCACGTCGGAACTCGTGTTTTCTTTGCGTAGCGTCGGTGTGCCTATCTGCCTCATGCGCTGCTGCTTTGAGTGGTACCGGTGGCGCCACCAATGGCGAATGGTGGTAAAAAACAAATCACGCTTCTCAACATTGTGCAAAGTGTCCACTACTAACCGTCTATTTTTTAAAGGCCATAGTCCTTGTTGGGACACTTCAGTGCAAAAAGTTTGGTATCTGCATGTCCGTTTATTTGCCATGGGAAACGGCTCAAGTGTGACCAAATTCACAGGGCCCACCAATACTGCTATAGCTTCTTCGTTTATACTTGTGCGATTGCCCATTAGCAAAAAGTTACTTCTAATATCTGAGACACAGTATGAACACATCAATATTCTGTGGTGTGGATCCTGAGAGTACATGTATGAAGATGAGCCCAATTTACAAGAAACGAACTTGAAAAGATTGTCTGTTGAGATTGCTGGTGCTTTGACATAAAACCCATCGTGACGGTGCAACTAAAAACAACAAACGGACATGGCACCTGTCCTCATCTGTTTCTTCCCGTGTGTAGTGTTATGTTACGCCTTCACCATGAATTCTATGTGAAAGCAGTAACACGCCCAACAGTCAACTCTTTTGAAATTCTTTGGTGTGTTTCTTTAAAATAAAAAAGGCATAAATAATTATTTTTTAAAACTGTAGCTATTATTACGCTGCACTAACATTGTGACGCTATGCATGAAAAGACGTTTCCCACACTTTGATACAACGATATGGTGCTGCCATCTACCTACCTTGAAGTCTACAATATGTAGCCTCAATAATTGGGTGCGCACGCTGCGAGCACGCTTTAGCGAAGGCCATACGTTCGTTTCCTGAGATTACCGCCAGATGGCACTCATGTCTCACGCAGCACATCCAGAATTCTATTCACAAGTTTTGCTAAACTTGTGCGTGTCCTTCTTGTCTCTGTGTCGTCGTTTTGTTCTCGCGCTATAACTATCGTCCTGAAATACATGTTTTATTCTACCTCTCTGGACGATAGACTATTGTCTTTCGGTGACATTTGCAGTCAAACATGCAGATACAGGGGCCATTTTTTTTTGGCTCGCCTAACATATAATGAGAGAACGTCGCAATGTTTAATAGACTTTTCTTGTTTATTTGAAAATTACGGGCCTGTTTTTACTGCCGTGCTCGCGAGTGGTATATGATTGCGTTTTTAAACTGCATGTGTTGAATATGTTTGCGTGATCAGGTAACATATGCGCAATAAAAGTTCTTGCAACGTAGAAAGGTAGTCTTGTTTTATTGTACACCCCAAAAATACCGCAATGCAGATCATGGTTTTAGGCTTGCTAGGAAAAGTCAAAAGACGCATATTTTTAACTTCGTCTAGCATTTTCAGCTTTATCGAGAAAGATATGAATAAGAATAACAAACAAAGTCAACAGTCCAATGCGTCACAGACGCATAACAATGTTTGAAAGCACTTGAGCAAATGACACACAAAGACTCACAGTTTTTCTTTAAATGCACAGAACATATAAAATATATGAGGAACTTCAAACTGCATTAAATTCACGAGCTTGTGAAAGTGTAATCACTAACACCGCTGAAGTCACAACTCTCTATCTAATGCATTTCAGCTTCAGCACGAGAAACTGAAGTTTATTCAGGAAGTTTGCACGCGTAACCTTATTTAAGTTTAATCACGAAACGTGCAGGCGTGTAGTGTGTATACAAAGTATGCTAGATTTTCGTCTGTTAGGTCAAAATGTACATGAAATGCGATTCTAGAAATAATGTTTGTGGAATAGCGAGCATATACAAGGGCGGCTTACACCCTGAGTCACATTTGAAAAAAGAGTGTACTAATTGTAATTAAATATTACCTAACGCAACAAGAATGAAAACAGACTTGTTACCGCACAGTGGTGTTGAGCAGACGTGAAAGGCCAAACGTGGTGTTTCCACTCACAACGTCGCAAATTTTGCCGGCGTACCAGCGGTACCCAGTATGAAGCAACTCATGTCTTCCTCGGGTCAACAAACTGTCACGACGCTGGGTGCTACACACAGCTTACTCTCAAGGAAAACCGCGGTCTTGTCGGAGGGCATCTTACACAGCAACTAACGAAGAAAAGTGCGCGTCCGAAGCATCTCATGCATTTCTTTCCATGCGGTAGCGGCTGAGCGAATTTTGGCTTCATCGTCCGATGTGTGCCTACGACCTTTACACAAGTTTAACGTCGCATTGTCCAAAGAACACCCGACCACGAAGGAGGCAACGAGCCACTGGTCTTATTGGGAACGCTGCCGCCTGCAGAGAGAGAGCATCAACGTCAATCAAAAGAAATAAAAAAAACAGGAAAGGGGGATCAACTTGGAGCGGGCCAATGTGGTGAAAGCAAGGAGAGGAGTCTTGTCATTGGTGTGAAAAACTTTCGAGAGATGGCGCTTGCTTTGCGATCACCGGGGACTCAAACTCAAATAATTCACAGAAGCAATCAAAGAAAGAGTAGGAGGCGACAAAAGATTTTCAATAAGGACGTTGCCAGGATAATAACTGGAAGCATTGATGAGGTAAGCAAGCGCGGAGCTCACAACTAAAGCTAGTGGACAACCTCATGACGATTGCGGGTGGTCTGAACTATGTCTAGAATGAAGAATCGGCAGGACTAGCGGCACGTTGGCGAAAGGAATCAATGACACGCGCGCACTTTCCCCTCTGGTACAAGTAGTGGTACGCACAATACCGTAGGTACCGATGCGTGGTGGCAACCGGAAAAAAGTGGTTGTCGACGCAAACAAAAAAAATATGGCCAATAAGTCGCGATAAACGCTTTGCGGTATTGAAAATAAGTAGAGAGGCTCGTAGGATGGGTGGTTTTTAATTATACAGAATTTACTTCGACAGGGGGCTAACTCATAAGGTTGGTTGGCGACTTGCAGTACGCGCAGTACCTTTTCTGGGTGCAGGTGGGCCATTTGGTGTCCAGGATACCTAGTAAATAGGAAAACAACCAGGGGGCTCTCACAGGTGGTATAATAAAAAACCAAAGAAAATGTAAAAGAAGGGAGAAGGCACCTGATGCAAATAAATTCACTGCATAGAAATGATACAAGCAGACAACGCCTTTGCTGCAGGCCGGCTGTTGTTTATCTGCCTCGTATTTCTCCGCTTTGCGCCAGGTGCCAGCGTGTAAGGAACTTGATGTCGGGCTTCGTCACTACACTCAGCCACACTGCGTCTTAGCATTGGGAGCTACTGAAGTTGTCTTCGGTGAGCTGCACTAGCTGTGTCGCGGTTGTCGGTGTGTTAGATGCCACAGCTTGGCTAGCTCTTCTGCCATACATTCGGGAGGTCAAAAGTGGCTGTGTCGGGATGGTCGGTGTAGACCTCGTCCAAGCTGATAGTTCCCTTGGCGATTTTAAAAACAAGGCACAAGCAGAAGGTGCAGGCTCTTGCAAAGTGGCCGGAATCATTAGCACGTTGACGAGTTTCTGCTGTTTTCGAAAGAGTGTTGGTAGTGAAGAAAATTGTCCAAGCTGCACCGCGGCATGCTGCACTAAACGGCGATGTCTACGCTGCTCGTGGTGTATTTATTGGCATCGGGGTGTGCTGGTAGGCATCTGCACACAATCAAGGCCGTGTTTAGACAGTGACTTGTGTGATAACTCATGCTCTTTGAGCATTGTCTTTTGTCAGGCTTCTGCTCGCGCTGGTGTTTCTTATAGTTATGCGTGCAGTAAAACCATCTTGTCAGAAGCCGCATCGTCAGCTGCCGACATGATTTGCACTGACGAGTCTCTGGTGGTAGCAAGCTCAGATATGTTAGGTGCCTCAGTTTCTTTTCTGGCAATGGTGCTTAGCACGTGGGTAATGCGTGCACATTCGGCCAATGACTGCCACCATTTCGGAGAATGTGGCTTTCCATTAAGGGTCAAATTTAGAGTGGTTGCTTGGTCTTTGCTCGCAATCTGTTGCGAACGTTGTCACAGAGCCGGCTGGCGCCTCTATAAGCTCTAGTGTTCGCCAGCCTGGTGGTCGCGTTGGTGGCCGCTGTGAATAAAAAGTGATCTCGATGTCTATCCTGGATGTGATTGTGTGAGATACTGACGCAGATGATATGAACTAGTGAACCTGGTCGTTGATAATAGGTGGTACAGGGCAGGTTGCGGAACTGGCTTCCGGTAAGCTGCAAATTACAGCTGTAGCCTCGCGATGGTTCTCCTCCTGAGGTTCATCCACGGTTGCGCTCATGTAGGGCTGGGTAGTCGTGGAGAGGTGGTTCCAACTCTGTGCAAAATAGCTATGAGCTTGGCGTTCCAGTCCGCCCAGAACTGCTACCACACGCTTTTGTATCGATTCCACGCCACGGCAGCATTCCGAAGGTGGTCTATGACCTTTCACCGCTTTTTTTGGTCCATCCAAGCTTCGCAATTTCCGATCATTCATCAGCGTGGTCTTTGAAGCCACGACACTCCGGTAGCTCGAAGGCAGCCGATGGTGGCGACCCGGAAGGCCAAACTCTGCAAAATAACAACGCGAGCCAGCCGAGTTGGTGGGCAAGCTCAGCGAGGGTGTGCCACAGCTTTCGGCGGCTCTTAGGTGAACTTGCATCGTGGTGTTGAGAGGTGACTACAGGCAACGCCTCTTCAATCACATGCAGTCCTGGCAAAGTCACAAGGAACAGCACAGGGGTCGATGCTGCCGAAGCGTTGGCCTCAAGGAGAAGTCGCGTGATGGTGCGCGAAAACTCGGTGGCGCTTTCAGGGGACTTACATGCGGAGCCAGTGGTGACGTCCGAAGAGTAGTCCTTAATCAGCATACACACTGTGGTGGCAGCCTCGGCCGTCGAAACTTGGACAGCACCCCTAAGAGGCTCAGGTGACGCAGGCGCACTGAACGAGATATTGTCGCTGTGGGGAGCGTAAATGGGATTCCCGGGCAACGGAAGGCCATGCACTGTCTTAGTGGGGCGAGGTAAGCCTGCTCAGGAGCAATTTAAAGCACCTGAACGCCGTTCTCAAATGGTGGTGTAGGTGGTCCCGGCTGCAGGACTGTCGTCGGCTTCATGATCGCGGTTGCCGGGAGCGGCATTTATTAGAAGGGTAGGCTGCGGCAGCAAATGCGGTACAGAAACACACCTTAGAGGCTTGAAAGAGCCATCACAGTTTTCTAATTGCCCTTAGTAACGATGCAGCAGCAACGTATCAGAAAAGAAAGTTGAGGGTGTGGGAATCTCAATTCATAGCAAGGCCAAATAGGATAGAGTGAAGCGAACGTGTTCAGAGCACCTTTATGTTTCGGGCGCAATAGGGGGAAAGAAAACATGCCTATTTGTAGCTTACTTGTGGACAGGGAATAACGGCAAAGAAAGGAATTCGGAGATAGCGGATTGCATACGCACCGCTAATAAAGAATTTCGTCATGGGGCCAAAATATGCGTTGAGGTATACATGAATGCTCACATGCAGGATCTTGGCGGATACTTAGACACCAATGGCAGGTTATTTATGGATTTCTTCAAGCAACATGATCCTGAGATGGTAAATGTAGGGCCTAAGGGTGAGGGGGAGATTACGTGGGAAGTCGAACACAGGCCTTCGAGCATTGATTATTCTAGCGACAGAGGGAATTCATGGTAAACTTGGAAGAATAAGAACACGCGAGGGCGATATGAACAGCTTGGTTAGTGATCATAAACGCATACCTTTACAAATGTGGTATAAAATTGAAAATATGAACCTAGAGTTAACCTTCGAAAGCTGGTATTTAAACATTGAGTGAAACTTGGAAAACTGGTATTTATATTACAGGCAAATAACGAATATATGTGCAAAAGTCGAGGACAAAGTAGGAAAACTACAGGGATGCACGGGAAGAAGAGCGAACTGTTAGACGTAATGACGAGGGAGAAGAAAAAATACAAGAAAACTATTTGCTGGAAAGTAAAGCGACTGCCCTAAAGTTGGTGCAACAGAGAAATTTGAGAAGCAATAGTGAAGTGTCGTTATATATCGTGTGGGCACATACAGGCAAAAAGAAAGAAGCGGCCGCAGGATGAGGTCAACAAAATATGGTAAATAGAGTTTGAAAGAAAACCATTTTGCAGAAATCAGTCGAGGCAAAAATCAAAGATCAATGTGAACCCTGCATGACGAAGATTCGCGAAAAGAAGAACGTCATGCGTAGAAAAATTTAGAGCTACATAAAAGTGCTAACTAGACAGACTGTCACATTGCAACAGCACATGGTAGATGAAGGATGAAATGAATTGGAAGGGTACAAACCAATAGGTTAAACCAAAAAGGTAACAGCAGTTTCGTTTTAAAAGGCTGCTCTGGGAACTAGCGCAGTGAGTAAAAGTATAAAAAAGAAAGAAATTGAGGAAGAGACTACTAGTACTGTAGAATTGAAATTGGAGCAAGGCGGATGATGAGATTCCTAGGAGCACTACTCCGGGTTTAGATGGAGTCTCATCTCCACCTCATTAACGAACTAGTAAAGAACACTAAAGAAGCACAGCTGAAATTTGCTGAAAAGTGCTTGTAGGATAAGGAAGTACCAAAAACTTTGCGGAAAAGTAAAATGAGCCTATTTCATAAGGGCAAGAGTGAAAGGTCAACATTCGCTCGTATAGACCGCTAAGCATTAAGACTGCGCTATAGGGGTTAGTGATGCAGGCAGTTAAATTAAAAAAAGAGAAATTAGGTAGAGCAACTGATATTTTGGATAAACTTCAGAATGAATTTCGAATCATCATTTGGTTAGAAGATAACCTGTTTGTTCTTACTCAGTTCATAAAAATATTTAAAATAGATAACAGGCCCCTCAACATAGCTTATCTGGACGTCACTGGGGCATCAGTGAAATTCGTGGGACATAGTGAAGGAAGTGGGTGTAGGTGACGAATGTATACAGCTTCGGAGAGAAATATGCCGAGACAATGGAATTTGCATCGAATGGGAAGGAATAAGTAGCAATACAGCGACTACTGTACAATTACTGTTAAATATCTACAGGATCATACCATTCTAAACAATTCATTTTATTCATTTTTGCAGCTGGTCCAAATCTTGGCAAATAAATATTAATTTCTTCAGAGCAGTCATGTCATTTACCAGACATTCATGCCCGTTGAATTTTACGATGGCTTTAACAATGTTAGTCTGTTTACGGCGTCCGAACATAAGTATCTTTGTGTTCTTATGAATCCCAATTGACCATCGTCTAAACATATTGATCTCACGTGATCTCAAGCCCTTAAGAGTTTGAATTATTTAAATCGTACGTCTTTGCTCCTCAGAAAACTAAACTGCTTACCTACAAAACTCTTATTCGCACCCTTCTTGAATATGGTAGTGTGGTTTTGAAAAAAACGAGGTGTGCGCTTTATATGCAAGGGATAAGACAGGAATTGTTCTCCAGCGAATTTCTCTCCACAACTAGGTCTCAATACCCTTGCGAAGAGTCGCCATAGTGAATGGCTACAATTTTTGCACAATTTAATTGATTCTGTTCGCTTCAGCGCTCTAGAATCATATCTTGAATTATGTCTATGAGAAGTGACCATGCCCTAATATTTACCTTTTATCCCACACACTGACATGTTCAAATGCGGCTTATTCTGTTCACTTATGAAAGCCTGGAATATGCTGCTCGGAAGTGTTTCACTCGCTATCACTTTCAGAATTTTGGCGAGCTGTTCATGAATGTTAATTTGTTTCTGTTCTTTTTGGCTCTTTTTCCACTCCTTCAATATCCTCATTGAGACTGCATTATGTTAAATTAAACAAAAATAACAGCATTAAAATAACAAGGAGCTGAGACAAGGATGTCAATTGTCTCCGCTGTTATTTTAGTTCTTTGTGTACATGTTGAGCATGGAAAAAAGTGCTAAAACGTAGCATCATTGGCTTTAATCTGTCACTAAAATGGACTGTCTCGATGGTTCGGCAGAACATTCGAGGTTTATGTTATACAGATCATATTGTCCTATTTTTGTACAGTCAAGATGATATACAGTGGCTCGCAGATGTATGCGGGAGCGAAGGCGAGCCTTTAGTACTAGAATTTCGTGCAACAAATTTTTAATTGATGACACATTCAAAGATCGTGGTAACCAGGCAGCCTCAATACAGGGCCAAGAATTACCGAGAGTAAGCGAGTACAACTACGTCGGAATATGGGTAAATGAAGGAGATAGATATGCAGAGTTACAGGCGAAAACACCGGCAAAGACAAAGAAGAATGCTGCAATAATGAAGAACAGATAATTATCGTGATACAATAAGTACTAAGCGTTTTGAGGTATTTGGACAGGCGTAATGGTTCTAGGGATTATACTTGGGAACTCAGTGGTGTGCATGAAGTAAGAGGTGCATTCACAAATGAGTGTAAATGCATCGGGTTGAAGTTAGGGAAGCTCAGAGTAAAATGAAATTGGAAGAGAGGCTTTGGAAAATGGAGGAATGTAGATGAGCAGGGAAAGTGATCAGGTATCCGTATAGAAAAAGCGTGGACAAAAACTGAAAAAAGAGTACAAGAAGGCCCCCCAGTAAATATACTGCAGCAAGTGTGGGTAACATGGTAACAAAGAGCATTAAGCGATAAGTCAGAGAGTCGGAGAGGATTTATTGGATGAAAAGAATGCCAAGGAATGCGGCTCTCGTTTACTACCGAAAGGGCAAGAACGAAATACGACGGGAGAGGTTTTATGATTATTCAAGGGAAGCGCTTTACTGTTCGAAGTGGGGGGGGGTGGGAGCACCGAAAACGATGGAACGTGTTCTGCTTGAATGCGGCGATATCCACCCAGGTATACCCAGCCACACGCAAGACAAGGTTTGACTAAGTGGAGTTTGGCCCCTAAGAACATTACTCTTCTAACGCTGTGTTCTCACGTGCAAAACGGCGTTATGAAGGCTACGCGATGCATCCGCATTTCCTCACGATTCCCTTCGGGGAGGTGGGGGCATTTTTAGTCTTTTGCACTGGTGGACTGACATGTGGGGTTCAGCGTCCCAAAACCACCATATGGTTATGAGAGACGCCATAGTGGAGGGCTCGAGAAATTTCGACCCCCAGGGGTTCTTTAACATGCGCCCAAATTTGAGCACACGGGCCTGCTGCATTTTTGGCTCTATCGAAAATGCAGCCGCTGCAGCCGGGATTCGATCCTGTGACCTCCGAGTCAGCAGCCGACAAACAGCCACAACACTACCGTGGTGGGGCCTGCTTACACTGCCAGTAATGTCGAGCGTAATCCGTGCCTGCAGTGTTCTAAAAGGTACGGAGCTGTAGTAGGCTATTTCCTTAATACTATGTGCGCAACGCGAACATTTCAGAATATTCTTAAACTTGTGCGGCTGCTAGCGGTAACGCTTCAATATTTTATGGCACGTGTATAAATGGCGACGCGCTTTACCGCTTGTCAGTTGATTGAGAGACGACGCTCTGTTCCCCGACATTAGTGCCAGTGTGTCTTCAAAGCAAAGGTGGATTCAAATGGTAGCAAAGGCTCTATACGTTCAGAAAATCACACCTGATCAGGTGCTCATGGGGCCATCTTTGTGAGCATGGAGGACTTCCGGTGGTACAACAATAAAGCGGTCATGACGCAATAGCTACCGAATAAGTTACGTCATTTTGTATGCGTCAGTGCAAAACTTCGTTGCAACGTTCTTTTCATAGGCCCCTAATCGTTAATGACTCGCACTAGGGTGATCGCTAGTGAGACCTCCACGAGTGTGCTTCAACTCTCCGCCGGCCATTCAATATCTACTCATGAATACTGACTTATGTAAGTCGGTGTATGGTCTGTTGAAAACGCGTTTGACCGAGTCCCAGCGATCTGCAGCGATCTGCGAAGCTTTGCTGCTTTGAAGCCTTGTGAGAAATTACACAACTTAGAGAGCTTTAATCAGTCTCCAAATGACCCTTGGCACTTGGTGTACCAGCCCAATGTGTTTGTAAAAATCGACAAAACATTTCCAGGGCCCCTTCCGTCTAAGGCCTGTAGTTTTTCTTACTGGTACAAACAATTTTCCCCTTGCACTTTTTAACGCGTAGCACTTTTGGTATCTGTGTCTACGTGTTCCTGCCTTGAGAGCAGGCCAAGGTAGATACAACTGGTACCTAAGGCTTGACAGTAGCGCACAAGTTCCGAAAATGGTGACTCATCAGCAGCTCCTGATAATTAGCGCCCCCTCTGTGAGAACAAAACACATCCAGCGGAGCAAAAAATTAAGTGCATGTGACACAATAGCTGCTAAACAAGTGACGTCATTTTGTGCGCATTAGCACAAAATTTGATCTCAAGTTATTTTTCATAGGCACCTGATTGCTAAGGACTGGCGCCAAGACAATCACCGACGGGTCCTCCACGAGTGCGCTTCAAATCAACGGCGGCTAAACAATACTGACAGATTAAACTAAATACTGACAGATAACTAGATAATGCTTTGGAAGTGTACTAACATGCACTTTGTGTCGTTTTTACACGGAAACAATATTTATTCGGCGTTCGAGGCTGCTTATGTAGGTGGAATAAAGCAACCAACAGCGTATAGTTGTTATATCTGCAGTGTGGCTTTTTTGCTTCACGCATACGCAGATTCTTTGGTATGCACAGTGCTTGTGTCCATCAGTTTTAAGATGAAGAAATGACGCCTAGTCACGCCAAAATTATGACATCAATTTATTCAATGGTCACAATAAGTCAAATATACTACACTGTACACAATGGCCATAAACGAAATAGTCTGCGACACTATTTGTGGTATATTTTGTTGCTTTATGCTCAAATAAACTACTCATGATAATATGAATGAAGACATGTGAACAGTAGCATGATAAATAACTGGTGATCTGCTCACCGATAACAAAAATATGAGTAGGCATTGCATGCTCAAAAAGGAAACAGGGTTGCAGGAACTTTGATGGAATAAAGTCCATCAAGCACTGTATTTTTAGGAATTGCCTTGCGTCTTATCTAGAAGATATGGTCCACCGGGCTAAGTTTTTTGCTACTGCATCCTTGCACAGCACATTGTTTCCGAATGTACCGACGAAAGCACTCGGCGTTAAATGTAATCTGAATCGTTCACTCCCGGTTGAACTCCCAGACGTTCACAAACGATAAAAAATACCCCACAGTTTAGCGCACAGAAGAGGAACGCAAACTAGTGCGGACCACTCAAACTCATGTTATCGCAGACAAATTTCACGACCATCGTTATAGCATGAGTAGAGGGCACTAGAAAGCCATTTGCATGTATTTATTTGTGGGGCTCAGCGTACCAAAACCACGACATGATTATAAGATACGCCGTTGTGAAGGGCTCCGGAAATTTCGACTACCTGGGGTTCTTCAACGTGCGCCCAAATCTGAGCACACGGGCCTACATCACTTCCACCTCCATCGGAAATGCAGAGAAAGACATTTTCGCAACAAATAAATAGTCATAAACTCTTTGCACAATAAAACTACAGAATATATAATTTGTAAAACAGGTTGATTGCGTCGGCTTTGAATGAAACTTGGTTTTTCGCTATTAGTGTTTCTTACCTACGCACATACTTGCGCTACAATCGCAGCTCCCATATCTCCCTATGCTGATGTCGCTGGTAATTGATTATGAACAGTTTTTTGCCCGAACTGTCACGACCCAATTGAATAGATGTCAGTGCATATACCCGGCGACAACTTTCTGTGGCAGCACAGCCAAGGCTACGAAGCCGAAGCACGCTTGTCTTACTGCGCCACAGCATGTAGTCCCTCAACGAAAACGTTTGTATACTGTTCTGGGTAACTAAGATTTTACCATTCGTCACTTACATGTTTAGCGGATTTATTTTTAATTAGTGAATAAAAACGTTGCGCAGTAGAAAAAAATTCGTTTCACGCTCTCTCGGGTTTTTTGGGGGTTTTTTGGCTTCCGTCGCATTTTTACCTCACCACATACCTCACCGTCAAAGATGGCGTCCACCGGTTACAGCTCGTCAACGTCGCTACGGTGGAAACACCGCCGCGTGCCGCGAGTCCACCAGCTGCGCAGCCGTACCAGGCGTTGTCAAATCAAAAGCTGTCCGTACAGGCTAAGAAGGTGGCGTACAACGTTTACGCGCAAGTAAGGAAAAGCGACCCGGAGCTGTCTGTCAGAGCCGCATGTCGGAAAGTCAGCGAGCTCACTGGTGTTAGCGAGCGCAGTGTCTTCCGGATTAAGCGGTACGTGCATGATGAGTTGTGTAACCATTACATGAATAATTGAATGTATCATTCACCCAGCAACCTGGGTCCACGCGTCAGTAAATCACGTCACAATATTATTATAAATTGCTCTCGAGTTCCCAAAGATGCGACTCGCGTTTCCTGGAGCGAAACACGAGCAAACGCGAGCCGACGCGGACTGCAAGACGCGGACTGCGCTGGTGAAATCGAAACCGAAACACCCGTCGAAGCGGTCGGACGACTTGGCGCAGTAGCACATGTGCATAGGCTCCGCCCACGTAGCCTTGGCCGTGCTGCCACAGAAAGTTGTCGCCGGGTATAGAATGCGCTCAACGTGAGCCAGTTGCGCCATCTCGCCACTGATAGCGAAAGCGCGCTAAAGTTTTGAATCTTTGAGCTACGTTGTCTTTGAGTACTACCAAACGATGTATGATGCATACGCTTTGTGGGGTAGTGTTAGCGTCGCGTGCTGAAATCAAGGATTACTGGTACGATTGCGCTCGACAGATGTTTGCCTCTTCTTTTAAAGACGATGTCCTTTCTTGGCGATATTCAACGTCAAAGTTTTGATCTTTCCGTCTTTCTGTTTGTCTGCAGATTTGTCTGTTTGTCTGCGCTAACGACATCCTAAAAAAATTGGCAGCATATCCACGGAGTGAATGATGGAGAGTGGGGGCGAAGCATCCGTCCGTCCATTTGTTCTTGCTCCCGTCCGTCCATGCGTGCGTCTGTGTGGCCGCCCATGCGTCCATCCGCCCGTCCGTGCGTGCGTCTGTTCGTGCGTCTGCACGTCATCTGTGCGTTCGTTCCTGCGCTCGTCCATGCATCCACTCCTGCATCCGTCCATGCGTCCATCCGTCCATGCAGCCATCCATGCGTCCGTCCTTGCATCTGTCGGTGTGTCCGTTCGTGCACCTATTCAACACTCCATGGACTACCATCTCGCATTCTTTTCATCATATATTCCTCATATAGAAGCACCGCCATCCAGCGAACAATCCAAGGACTGAACGAGAGGAAGCACACGCACACTTTCTTACGGCTTGCGCTTCGTGTCTACTTCCCACCTTTAAGCACCTCGAGTTCATGGTATATACTAGTTCACTGTATTCATGGCACTGCGGCCCAACGCTCGCTAAACCTTTCTAAAACCAAGGAGGTTACGCCCAGCGAGTATAACGTAGCAACCCTTTCTTGTCAGATGGTGCTCAATCACATGCCAATGGCTGCTAAGGGGAAATGAGAGGAGAATTCGGCTTTTAGTAACGTGCACGCTGCGAATTTTTTATTGTTCAACAACACACAGAAGAAATCTCCCACCGGCCCCACCTTGGAGGTCAAAATTTGAAACTGGTTACA